>CM053030.1:238207906-238475406 GCA_028564925.1 Lithobates sylvaticus | reverse complement strand
AATACCACCAAAAGAAAACTCTATTTGTGTGAAAAAAAGGACATTCATTTTGTTTGGGTACAGTGTCGCACGACCGTGCAATTGTCAGTTAAAGCGACGCAGTGCCGTATCGCAAAAAAGGGCCTAGTCATTGAGCAGCCAAATCTTCCAGGGATGAAGTGGTTAAAAACTGTGTGCAAGTGTATCTAGAAGAATTGTTTTGGTTTTGAAGGCAATGGGTGGTCACACCAAATTTTGATTTGGTCTGGATTTCTCTTCTGTTCATTAACTTTCCATTCTGTTAATTGATAAAAATAAACTATTAACATTTCTATTTCTGAAAGCTTTTCTAATTTACAGCATTTTTACACACCTGCCTAAGACTTTTGCACTGTGCTGTATTTATGTGATCATATCCTTTCTTAATCATCTCTTTCCAAATAACTAAATATAGTACAGTATATCTAGTTCGGGTAATCTTTTCTCATAGCTGAGCTCCTTTTAAGGTAATTGCCCTATTTCAAACTCTTTAATTTACTTCCACAACATCTTTTTTGTAAATTGATACTCAAAATGGAACTGCAGAAACATTTTGTATACTAATTGTACATTTTATTTCTTATATTGACACTAAAAAGGAATACATAATTGGAGGTTTTTTTTTAATTTGACTTAAATTTGATTGTGTTGGTACATTTTAATTGACTTTATTAAAATATAGTACAGCTTTACATATACAGCATAAAGTTGTATAATTAATCATATTTACTATAAAGCTGAAGCAATGTCATTTCTACTCTACTCCTGTCCCTGGACATGGTGACTCAATGGGCACTCTCTATTATTTTCTATTGCTAAACAAAGAAGCAATTGATGACAAGTTATTATGTAGGTATTATGGTAATTTACTGAACTGTTTTCATTATGAACAATTTCAGTAGGAATATTATGTAAAGGAATACAATTGTTGCTGTTAAATGGGAAAAAAATTATGATGATGTGTGACAGAAAATGGTTACATGTGCCTACAATAATTATTTAGCATGTAAGAGCTGCTTAAAATGATTGTCAAAGCAAAAAACAAAAACATATTTAGTATATTTTGTGAACACATGTACATTTCCCTCTGTTTTCATCCCTTTAAACATTCTGCAAGTACAGAAAAATAGCTGTTGGTGTGCCATATTTCTGATTGAAAATTGTGTACAGATAGACAGCACAGTTATCGGATCAATGTAATGAATAATGTGGCGCTTACTCAAATTATATTGTGATATATCAGGTAATGTATCAACTAAAAATTATGCTTTCAATGTGCAACACCAATACATAAATATTAATTATCCTTCATAAGCAATAAAGTGAAATATTCCAAAGTGACAAATAATGATAATCCTGAATGTGCAAATATAACAGCAACATATAAATAAAATATACTTTTCTTCATAAATAGTAAAGTGCAATAATTCCAAAATGATAATACAGTGAATCAATGTGATAAACGTGCCTATTCATAAAGTTCATAATCAATAAAGTGCTTGTGCAAAAAGGGCATCCAATTTATCCAAATGCTTCCACCATCCGTAGTGCGCCAGTGGTTTGCCCCAGCCTCTCACCTTAAACATAGACCCCTACAGGTCAAGTAAAGCTTCTGTATAAACATAGCTCTAGTTTCCAAGGTAATACAATCCTTTTTTACAGGGACAACCAGCCAGATAGATAAGAACGGCTTGCACTGATGTTGTTAATATAACAGAACATAATAGTAACTTACAGTTATTTTTAACTGTAAATTACTATGTTGTTGAAATAAATTATATATTTGAATACTACACAATGGAGACCTCTTTTTGTTGCATGTAAACTGTATATGATGGGAAGGAAGAACCTGTAAAGAAATTAACAGCATTAGTGCAAGCCGTTATTTTCTATCTGGCTGGTTGTCCCTGGAAAAAGGATTGCATTACCTTGGAACCTGGAGCTACGTTTATACAGAGGCTTTACTTGACCTGTAGGGGTCTATGTCTAAGTTGAGAGGCTGGGGCAAACCACTGGCGCACTACGGATGGTGGAAGCATTTGGATCAATTGGATCCCCTTTTTGCACAAGCACTTTATGTCATTTTGGAATTATTGCACTTTACTATTTATGAAGAAAAGTATATTTAATTTATATATTGCTGTTATATTTGCACATTCAGGATCATCATTATTTGTCACTTTGGAATATTTTACTTTATTGCTTATGAAGGATAATTAATATTTATTTATTTATGGTTGTTGCACATTTAAAGAACAATTTTTAGTTGATACATCACTTGATGTATCACAATATAATTTGAGTAAGCGCCACATTATTCATTACATTAATAGCACTGTGTGGGAACACCATTTATGTTGGCAGCTACTTATTCTTACATTTATTATTTATTTTGGTTTGCGCTTTAGTACCTATATTTCACAGTTATCAGATCCTAATCAAAAACAAATACTTTAACTGCTTCCGGACTGCCCCACATAGATTTACTGTAAAACGGCAGCCCAGGTGCACAAAATCACATATCTGTACGTGATTTCGTGCACACGGTTTAAGGGGCGTGCACGTGTGCGCGCCGCCGCCGCTCCGCTCCCGCTGTAATTGGACAAAGTGGAAGCCATTCAGCGGGTCCGGTGGCTGCGATGGCCGATGCGACCCACCAATCATTCACAGAAGAGACAGAGCAGCGGTGTGCGTATGTAAACAAAGCACACCGTTGCTCTGTCAGGGAAGAAAAGAGAGAGATCGTGTTTCAGCTAAGTTAAATCCTGATTTCTCTTTTCCTCCAGTGAATCCATTCCCCCCACAGTTAGAAAGCACCTCCCAGGGAACACATTTAACCCTTTGGTTACCCCTGGTGTTAACCCCTTCCCTGCCAGTGTCATTTAGACAGGGATCAGTGCATTTTTTTAGCACTGATCACTGTATTGGTGTCACTGGTCCTCAAAAAGTGTCACTTAGGGTCATATTTGTCCGCCGCAATGTCGCAGTCCTGCTAAAAATCGCAGATCGCCCCCACTACCTGTAAAAACAATTAAAAAAATAATTAAATGTCCCTAAATATATCTCTTATTTTCTAGACACTAAAACTTTTCCGTAAACCAATCAATATACGCTTTTTGGGATTTTTTTTACCAAAAATGTGTAGAACAATACATATTGGCTTAATCGATTGCCGACCGGCATACGCCGATATATGTCATCAGAATGGCATGGCTGGGCAAAACAACGTATGGGTATGTTTGTCACGTACCGGGTACAGCGGGGAACAGGAGGTGGATCCCCTATGCCAATGGGGCGATAGCACGGGTTGTATTGGAGGACCGGTTCTAATGTTGCTACTGGTTTTCACCAGAGCCCGCCGCAAGGCGGGATGGACTTGTAGCGGCGGTAGCAGCCAGGTCGTGTCTTCCAATAGCAACTCGACCCCACTGACAGCTGAGACAGGCGCGGTACACAAGGATTAGGCAGAGGCAAGGTCAAACGTAGCAAAGGGTCAAGGCAGGTGGCAAAGGTTCGTAGTCGGGGGCAACAGCAAAGGTCTGGATACACAGTAGGAGCAAACACACAACGCTTTCACTGGGCACTAAGGCAACTCAAGATCCGGCAAGGGCAGGAAGGGGAAGTGGGTTAATATGGGTAACGGTGAACCATGATTGGGCCAGGCACCACTTAATTGTGCGCTGGCCCTTTAAGAGTCGACAGAGCCGCGTGCGCGCGCCTGGGGAGAGGGGGACGAGCGCGCAGGAGGAGGCAGAGGGCAGAGCCGGCAGGGACGGGTAGGCAGAGCGGGATGCGATCCACGGGCGGACCAGGGACGCCGCGTGGATCGCATCCCCGAGACAGAACAGCGCCTACAGCCAGGGGAGCTGGCCGGGGCGCTGCAGGGGGAGAGACGCCGTGAGCGCTCCGGGATGGACGGGACACCCGGAGCACTCAGCGTTACAGTACCCCCCCTTGGGTCTCCCCCTCTTCCTGGAGCTCAAGAACCTGAGGATGAGACTCTTGTCAATGATGTTAGCCTCAGGTTCCCAGGACCTCTCCTCAGGACCACAATTCTCCCAATCAACAAGATAGAACCGTTTACCTCGGGTGGTTCTAGAGGCAAGGATCTCTTTGACGGAAAAGATGTCGGAGGAGCCGGAGACAGGAGCAGGAGCGGTGACCTTGGGGGAAAAGTGATTAAGAATAAAGGGTTTGAGGAGGGAAACATGGAAAGAGTTGGGGATGCGGAGGGAAGCGGGAAGATGTAGTTTGTAGGACACGGAATTGATCCGGGCCTTGACCTTGAATGGACCGAGGTAGCGGGGGCCCAACTTGTAACTGGGGATGCGGAACCTGATGTACCTGGAGGAGAGCCACACCCTATCACCCGGGGAGAAGATAGGAGGAGGTCTTCTTTTACAGTCCGCATGTTTCTTCATGCGAAAAGAGGCCAGGGCAAGCGACTTTTGGGTCTCCTTCCAGATGGACGACAGCTCTTGGGTGACTTCATCTACGGCCGCGACTCCGGAAGAAGTGTGGATGGGAAGGGGGGGAAGAGGATGACGGCCGTATACTACAAAAAAGGGTGACTTGGAGGAGGACTCAGACTCTTTCAGGTTGTAAGAAAATTCGGCCCAGGGCAGGAGGTCAGCCCAGTCGTCTTGACGAGCAGAGACAAAGTGTCGCAGGTAGGCCCCAAGGATCTGGTTGACTCTCTCCACTTGTCCATTGGACTGTGGATGATAAGCAGAGGAGAAGTCCAGTTTGACTTTCAGTTGACTGCAGAGGGCCCTCCAGAACTTGGACACAAACTGAACGCCTCTATCCGAGACGATGTGAGATGGAAGTCCATGAAGACGAAAAATCTGGAGGAAGAAATGCTTAGCGAGGCTAGGTGCAGAAGGGAGGCCTGGAAGGGGGACAAAATGTGCCATTTTAGAAAAACGATCAACAACCACCCATATGGCTGTATGGCCGAGGGAAGGAGGAAGGTCCGTGATAAAGTCCATGGCTATGTGGGACCAAGGTTGTTCAGGCACGGGCAGAGGGTGAAGAAGACCAGCAGGCTTTTGGCGAGGGGTCTTGTCTCGAGCACATATAGTACAGGCCTGTACGAAGTCCATCACATCCTTCTTTAAGGAGGGCCACCAGTAATACCTGGAAATCAGTTGGGAGGACTTCCTAATCCCAGGATGACCGGCCAGATGAGAGGAATGGCCCCATTTAAGGATCTGAAGACGAAGACGTGGAGGAACCAAGGTCTTCCCAGGAGGAACTTGCACCAAGGAGGCAGGAGCTGAAGAGATCAGACACTCAGGAGGTATAATGTGTTGTACAGGGGGCTCGGACTCAGAAGAATCGGTGGAACGTGACAGGGCGTCGGCCCTGACATTCTTGTCCGCAGGGCGGAAATGGATCTCAAAGTTGAAGCCGGCAAAAAACAAGGACCACCTAGCTTGGCGTGGGTTTAATCGCTGGGCCGACTGGAGATAAAAGAGATTTTTGTGATCCGTGAAGATCGTGATGGGATGAACGGATCCCTCAAGAAGGTATCTCCATTCCTCAAGTGCTAGCTTAATAGCTAGTAACTCACGGTCTCCGATGGAGTAGTTCTTTTCGGGAGGGGAAAAGGTCTTAGAAAAGAACCCACAGGTGATGTTCTTGCCCTTGGAGTCTTTCTGAAGAAGCACAGCTCCTGCTGCCACAGAGGAGGCATCGACCTCCAGGAGAAACGGTTTGCGAGGATCAGGCCTGGACAAAACGGGTGCAGAGGCAAAGACAGATTTGAGGTGGTTAAAGGCCTCCTCAGCTGGAGGGGGCCAGGATCTAGGATTCACATCCTTTTTGGTTAATGCCACAATAGGCGCGACAATGGAGGAGAAGTGAGGGATGAACTGGCGATAGTAATTGGCGAATCCAAGGAAACGCTGGATGGCCCGTAGTCCGGTAGGACGTGGCCAGTTCAAGACGGCAGAAAGTTTCTCCGGGTCCATTTGGAGACCTTGTCCCGAGACCAAGTAACCCAGGAAGGGAAGACTGCAACGTTCAAAGAGACATTTCTCTAGTTTGGCGTAAAGACGGTTCTCCCGAAGCCGTTGGAGCACTTGACGGACCAGAGGGCGGTGTTCCTCCAAGCTAGAGGAAAAAATCAGGATATCATCCGGATAGACAATGACACAGGAGTATAGCAAGTCTCTGAAAATCTCGTTCACAAAGTCTTGGAAGACCGCCGGAGCATTGCACAAGCCGAAGGGCATGACGAGATACTCGAAGTGTCTGTCACGGGTGTTAAAGGCGGTTTTCCACTCATCGCCCTTACGGATGCGGATGAGATTATATGTGCCCCGGAGGTCCAATTTGGTGAAAATTCTTGCTCTGCGCAAACGATCAAAAAGTTCAGAGATAAGGGGCAGCGGGTAGCGATTTTTTACCGTGATCTTGTTAAGACCACGATAGTCAATGCAGGGACGTAAGGACCCGTCCTTTTTGGTAACAAAGAAGAATCCTGCTCCAGCAGGGGAAGAAGACTTGCGGATGAAACCTCTTTTTAAGTTCTCCTGGACGTACTCCGTCATAGCTTCTGTCTCCGGGACGGAGAGAGGGTAGATCCTGCCACGGGGCGGCGTGGTCCCAGGAAGAAGATCGATAGGGCAATCGAAGGGTCTATGTGGCGGCAAGACCTCAGCTTGTTTTTTGCAAAACACGTCAGCAAAGTCCCTGTAAGGATTGGGGAGACTAGACCGAGAGGTAGCGAGGAAAAGGAAAACTTGCTTGGTGGGTACCGCTTTGAGGCAATGCCTGTGGCAGGAGGGACCCCAACTTTTGATGTCCCCCGAGGCCCAGTCGAGGGTAGGAGAATGTAACTGGAGCCAGGGTAGGCCCAGAAGGATCTCAGAGGTGCAGTTGGGCAATACAAAAAAGTCAATCTTTTCGTGATGGAGAACTCCAATTCTCATGAGGAGAAGTTTGGTGCGGTAACGCGCGATACAATTCAGATTTTGACCATTTACCGAGGTGATAAAAAATGGCTTGACAAGACGAGTGACTGGAATATTAAATTTGTCGATGAGTGAGGCTTCAATGAAGTTTCCTGTAGAACCCGAATCCAAAAAGGCCACGGCGGAGAAAGAGGACTTCTTGGACCAAGAAAACCTCACTGGAACAGTCAGATGTGGAGAGGAAGAGTCCACACCTAGCAACACCTCCCCCACGTTAGCTAGGTGCAAGCGTTTCCCTGACGCTGAGGACGGATAGAGCAATCCTTTAGAAAATGGTCAGGACTGGCGCAATACAGGCACAGATTATGGTCATTGCGGCGAGTCCTCTCTTGTGAGGTCAGGCGTGACCGATCCACTTGCATCGCCTCCTCAGCGGGAGGTACAGGAACAGATTGGAGAGGGTTCTGGAAAAGAGGTGCCAGACGAGGAAACCGTTTGGCGTGACCAAGGTCCTTTTCTTGGCGTAGCTCTAGGCGTCTTTCAGTATAACGCATGTCAATACGGGTGGCCAGCTGGATGAGTTCAGACAGGGTAGCAGGAATTTCTCGTGCGGCCAGCACATCCTTGACGTGGCTGGATAGGCCCTTTTTAAAGGTCGCGCAGAGGGCCTCATTGTTCCAGGAGAGTTCGGATGCCAGGGTGCGGAACTGAATGGCGTAATCGCCCACTGAAGAATCTCCCTGGACAAGGTTCAGGAGAGCCGTCTCGGCAGAGGAGGCCCGGGCTGGTTCCTCGAAGACACTGCGAACTTCAGAAAAGAAAGCTTGAACTGTAGCAGTGGCAGGATCACCACGGTCCCAAAGCGGTGTAGCCCAGGCTAGGGTCTTGTCAGATAGCAGGCTAACCACGAATGCCACCTTAGACCGTTCGGAGGGGAACTGGTCAGACAACATCTCCAGATGGAGGGAACACTGGGATAGGAACCCTCGGCATAGCTTAGGGTCCCCATTGAACTTGTCAGGAAGGGACAGGCGGACTCTAGAAGCAGCAACTCGTGGAGGAGATGTAGGAGCTGGCGGTGGAGACGGTAGAAGCTGCTGTAGCATAGCAGTCAACTGCGCCAATTACTGTCCCTGTTGAGCGACCACGTGGTCAGATCCGAGAGGCTTGGCAGAGGGACCTCAGCGGGATCCATGGCCGGATCTACTGTCACGTACGGCGGGGAGCAGGAGGTGGATCCCCTATGCCAATGGGGCGATAGCACGGGTTGTATTGGAGGACCGGTTCTAATGTTGCTACTGGTTTTCACCAGAGCCCGCCGCAAGGCGGGATGGACTTGTAGCGGCGGTAGCAACCAGGTCATGTCTTCCAATAGCAACTCGACCCCACTGACAGCTGAAACAGGCGCGGTACACAAGGATTAGGCAGAGGCAAGGTCAAACGTAGCAAAGGGTCAAGGCAGGTGGCAAAGGTTCGTAGTCGGGGGCAACAGCAAAGGTCTGGATACACAGTAGGAGCAAACACACAACGCTTTCACTGGGCACTAAGGCAACTCAAGATCCGGCAAGGGCAGGAAGGGGAAGTGGGTTAATATGGGTAACAGTGAACCATGATTGGGCCAGGCACCACTTAATTGTGCGCTGGCCCTTTAAGAGGCGGCAGAGCCGCGCAGCTGGGGAGAGGGGGACGAGCGCACAGGAGGAGGCAGAGGGCAGAGCCGGCGGGGACGGGTAGGCAGAGCGGGATGCGATCCACGGGCGGACCGGGGACGCCGCGTGGATCGCATCCCCGAGACAGAACAGCGCCTACGGCCAGGGGAGCTGGCCGGGGCGCTGCAGGGGGAGAGACGCCGTGAGCGCTCCGGGATGGACGGGACACCCGGAGCGCTCGGCGTTACAATGTTGTTCCCTTTAAGAGCTGCTGGGGGTGTGCACCTGCCCCTCCACCCAGCGTGGTACCCAATGCGCGTGGCCAGTGGGCACGGTCTTCGCCGGCCACCTGCGATCGTGGTCACGAGAGACAGCACGGGATTTGTGTGTGTAAACACACACATCCCTGTTTGTCAGGGGAGAAGAGACATATTGTTTGTTCCTACTAAGTAGGAACAATGATATGTCTCCTCCCTCAGTTCATCCTATCCCCATACAGTTAGAACACACATTTAACCCATTGATCGCACTCTAGCGTTAACCCCTTCCCTACTAGTGACATTTACACAGTAATCAGTGTGTTTTTAGAGCACTGATCACTGTATAAATGTCAATGGTCCCTAAAATGTTTTAAAAGTGTCCCATCTGTTGGCCGTAATGTCGCAGTACTACTAAAAATCGCAGATCACAGTAGATACTAGTAAAAAAATTAAAAAAAGGCCATAAAAATGCCATTACTATTTCCCATAGTTTGTAGATGCTATAATTTTTGTGGAAACCAATGAATATACACTTATTGTGATTTTTTTTCCAAAAATATGTAGAAGAATATATATCAGCCTAAACTGATGAAGAAATTTGTTTTTTTAAAAAACATTTTTGGGGATATTTATTATCCACAAAGTAAAAAATATTGTTTTTTTTTCAAAATGTACACTTTTTTTTTTTAAAGCGCAAAATATAAAAACCGCAGAAGTGATCAAATACCACCAAAAGAAAGCTCTATTTGTGGGAAAAAAGGACCTCAATTTTATTTGGATACAGCGTTGCACGACTGCGCAATTGTCAGTTAAATCAACGCAGTGCCGTATCATAAAAAATGGCCTGGTCAGGAAGTGGGTAAAGCCTCTCCGGGGCTGAATGCTTAGTGGACCAAAAGGAAGCAAATATGAGAAGTTTATTGTTAGTTTTGTTAGCTCAGTTTTTGTATAATTGTGTTTACTTCAGTGGTGATTTTCAATTCATTAATATCAGTTTGTGTCAACTGACTTATTTTCAGAGGTTTGTGTAGATTGAGATTGTTAACAAGTGCTGTCTTTTGTATATAAATGTAACACTACTCAAAAACAAACTACAGAAAAGGCTGTGTGAACATCTTTGCTTTAAATGCACACAGAACTGTGAACTGCAGTAGACTTTCTGCACGAAACACAACACAAAGCAGGTAAAATGCAGTCTCAGAATGCGCATGCATGTTACACCATTAGAAGTAAAAATAACTCTGCAAAAACACACTGAGTTAAGCAAAACAACATCAATCTACAGTAGCAGTGCTGGGACAAGGTCATCCAGGGCCCAGGGCAAAGAAGCGCATGTGATCGGACTAATAGTGGTGTAAGGTCTGTAATGTTTGTGGCATGCACTGTAATAGTACTTAGTGTTACACTGCAGCAATCTGAGAGTATTGGGTGCACACATATGGGGTAGTGGCCAGTGGTGTCAATGTGGAAAAGAAGTCCATGACCCATTTCTAAAAATGTTTTGCACCAAGCCACACAGTGCTGCAGCACCGTGTGGTTTGGTGTGTGTGAAAATGTGTGTGTTAGCAGATATGTGGGGGTGCCTTTAACTATTAATGGCACTTCTGCGCATCCACCAAAGGACTGTGCGCTTCTGTGTTTGTCAGGGAAACCACAATTTTGTACATGATCCTGACATGCAAGCATGTGAACCTAGGCTTATAGCGGGTTCACACTGGCGCGCTATGGTTTGGCCACAGTGCGATTGTATGTGTGCTTTACCTGCAGTTTTAGGTGTGCTCCTGATGAGTTCTATTAGACTGTGTATTTTCTGAATGTGCATCAAAGATGCAGCATGCAAGACTGTGGTTTGCATTCATGAAAGCAGTCTAATATAATTTAATGGGAGCGCACCTAAAACTGTAGGTAAACTGCACATACAATCGTGCTGCGGCCAAACCAGTGTGAACCCACTTTTAACCCTGTTCACATTTACTGTGGCTTTGAAATCATGCAACTTTACCTGAAATCGTATTATTTAAAAGCCGCATTTCACTGTGACTTCAGATGCAACATTGAAGACATCTGTGTCGCAAAAGTAGTGCATGTACTACTCTTTAAAACTGATGCAGCACCGCATCGTTTTGAACACTGCCATTGATGGCAATAGGATGTGACTTGTCAAATCGCATGACAAATCGTTTCAATGGGAATGGGGGCTAAGAGATAAGAAAAAAGTGAATTGGTGAGGAGGTTGGGGTGGTAAAAGTATGTGCTAATTGTAATGGAAATTTGTAAGTTCTGTATATAATTGTATTCCATTTTGTATGTATTGCACACTGCCCTCACTGTGCACACGACACTAATAATGTTTTCAGTACATGTTTACATTCTTTCGAGTCCTGATTAGAATAAGCCTGCCTATGATACGCCCCTTGTTACCATAAATGAACAATTGTAATATTAATGTGATACCTACGTAATCATGTGTATAAAACCCCTGAATTGCGTCATAATAAAGGAGAACAGTTATTTGGAAAGATGCTGAGCGTATCTTTTGTGTCTGTTCCCTACTGCAGTAGTTATTATTAATTTGGAACCACTAATCAATATGAGGATAGGAGTTGCCTATCTATAAATTTCCAGGACAGGTGGCGAGCTTTTCCCAGGAGGGGTTAAAAGGTGACCCTGAGTATCCGAAACGAGGAGCTTGAGACGATCCGGGAATTTCTGATAATCAGCCGGCTGAGGTAAGCCTTTTGCTTACATTTGAGTTATCAGACTTCCTTGATCGGTAAGGCATTTTCGGGACAAAGGGTACCTATCTTACTCCCCTTAATCGAACTGTATTGATTAGTGGTTATATGTTATGTTATCACTGTTTACTGTCCATCGGAGTGTTATAGATAAGAAAGGGAAGAATAGTGCTGTTCACAGGTATATGTAGTACATCTGCTAGAAAAAGTAGTTTAGAGGCAAGAGGGTATAGGCACACGTAGAGAAGACTGGCCAGTCATTATGGGCATTAAATTAAGTAAGGGAATAAAGGGTAAGAGACCCTCAAAAATGCCCAGCGCAAGAGGAGCGCTATATATGAACCGAAGGTGCGGTTCCGCCTATACTGAGCCCTAGATTAATGGTTAAAGTGGACATGGATCCACAATGGGTAACTGGGTTACCACCGAAGTCCACAGGGACTAAGAATCATGCAGAGTACACAGCTAGAGAAACAGCTATCTATGTGAGCAGGATGAATCAAGGGTGACAATTAACACTAGACAGAAAGGGACATTTTGATGTTAAGTTGTGGGATGAATTTGGGGTCAGGCACTACAACTAGTAAAGTCAAGAAATAGAGACATGAGAGTTAAAACAGAATATTTTATATGTTGTCAGAGAGGGAAGATGGGATGGGCACTATGGCTGCCCGTCTGATCATAGAAGGTACAGTATGTGAAGTATGGTATTACAATACATTGGATGCAAAGGATATCAGAACAAAATAAGGAAAGCAGAAATTTATCAAGGAAGTATTTAAAAGAGTTAAAAGAATGTGAGAGAATGATATGCATGTGTTGTGTACAAATGGGAAAAATGTAAGCGATTTTAGAGAGATATTTGTGTATGTGTGTGAATGCTGGAACCTTTAGTTCTATAGCTTGTGTGTGTCATGTACGCAGATGTGACCCCCTCCTTTGTGCTCTCCTGAAAGAATGTAGCTGGGATGAGAGGTCGGTGATAAGCTGGAAGGACACCATGCCAATTTCAGTTTTTTAGACAAAACATTTATAACTTTATGTGCCGGGTTAACAAATCTAATGATAAACAATGTGATCACAATTATTTTTGAATCTGTTTTCCAAACATGGTAAAATGAAGGTTACATTTAACCGTGTATTACACAAATTGAATATCCTTTAAAAGTGTAAACAGTGCATTTAATAGGGAATTAAGTAAAATTAAGTAATATGTCCCCCTTTAAGGAACGTTATCTGTGGATATATACATTAGGGTGTGATATTGAAATTATCATTTGAGTATTAATTTCTAATTGGAGTTTAACAATTTTATTAATAATATAGATATATTGAAACTGGTTTAGACAACCTTTGATTGGAAATGAAATCCAGGTTAATGGGGAATTTAAAAAATGGGATTAGTTTAGTTTAAGATAACAATTTTGTACTTTTACATTTATTGAATGGAAAGAAAAAAGATTAAGATGAGGTTGTTAATTGGAATGCAGCTGCCATAATGTTTAACAAAGCCAAGATGTATGGGATACATAAGAAGTTTTTCTACAAAAATTTAATCTTAAAGTCTGATAATAAATTGATGTGCGGTCCATGATGTGAGAGTAATAATAAATAAAATGTAAATATGACAGACCCATCACATCAAGTCCACACACCCTGTTAGGATAGATCCCACCTGCAGCCTGTTGTTTTATAGTTTTTGATGTGGCTGAGCGCTTTGTTTGTTTTTATTTATTTTTATTTTTGAATCCAAAGCAGAATGTGTGGATTGTGAAATGATGTGCCCGTTTTCCTTGTAAGTGCAGTGGGTATAAGCAGAAGAATATTTTGGATTAATGGACATCTCTGCATGACCGCAGGGTATTGTTATCATTTATCATACTATTGCCAGGAAAAAGTTGTCTTTTTGAAACATGAAACTGGAGTTCTTACACAAACAGCATGATAGAAAACAAGCCGTTGTAATATAGTTATGCAAGCTGGACCCAGTAATGAAGGGTTCACCCCGATATTTTAGAGCTGTACCTTTATGCAAAGGTGCGGTTAGACAAAGTTAGACATTATTTTGGTCAAATATTTAATTTTTAATGGTCCAACATTTTGCGCAGCAAATATACAGCTAACTAAATGTTTGTCTAATGAAAGGTTTAAAATATGAGTTTATGTACAAATCCAACAATGAAAAATGTGTACATTTTAATCCAGCCACCTTATTGCCCCTATTGGAGGAGGCTGTAGATGGGGGAGACCACATGTCATAGGAATCGGCTGCTGTGAGCCCAGTGCAGGACACACTCCCTGAAGACCCAGATATTTAATATTTTGTAGAGTCATTCCCGGTTTATACTGAGTATGCAGTTTATCACCCAGAAGGATACTGTGTATATAGAGTCATTGGATCCTTTTTCCCCAGCTCAAGAAGCAGAGCTCCATGTTTTAGCAAAGCCTGTGAGCTATAAAAAGAGAGTATATTTATACAGATAGTAGAGAATAGAGAGCTTTTGGTTCCATTTGAAGGGCCAGAAGTTTGTTTTTACTTCGGCAGGTAAACCAATAAAGCATGCTAAGTTAATTTGATCGGCTGTTTTCAGCCTTCCCGGTTCTTGCTGAGGTAGCCATACTAACATTAAAACTCACACATGGAAGCAGACCGACTAAGGATGCTGCATTTACAGCCCTGGACACTTGCTGGGTCTGTGCAACTCACAGATTCCACCCTAGTTCTGGCCCAGTATAGCTGGGATTAATAATTCAACTTTAAGAACCCCAGAACGAGAAGAACAAGTGGTCCACAGTGGGCAACTTCTTATGAAACAGGACATTGGAAAAGGTGATCATTTATGTCTGCCAGCCACTCTTTTCCCTCCAGCTTGACACATGGACTGTGTCATCAGTCACAAGCAGTTATGGCTGCCTTAGTAAGTGAGCGTGGGATAGAGCCAGGGTTCACCACAGTTGTTTTTATAACATACCACTTCTTGTTTTACCTGTTACCAAAGGTGTTACCAAAAGCTGAACATCCCTTCCAGAGATTACAAAAAGATATATCCAGATGCCCAAGTCAGGATCTTATGAGTATGCATTTTGTCTGTATGGACATGTTTTTTGGATGTCCAGTGGCCAATGCTACTGCAAAGGCCACAGTAAAAAGTGTTATCAGAAGTAGTTTGTAAGTACAGAGTACCAGAATCTACAAAGAGTAACGGAGGAAATCATTTTTATAGGAGAGTCCTTACTAGAAGTTTTGATGTTTTATTTTTACACTCCCTACTGTCTACAATGTAGCGTTCAAAGTAGAGTAAGAAACTTTTGCCTGAGTGTTTTCTTATAATTTATCAAGCCCCTAAGGGGATGTTGGACTCTCTCCCTATGGGATTTGGTTTGGGAGTGTGTTATTCACTTGCTTATATTTTGTCTCAGCAGCTGAAGTCCTCCATTCGGATCTCACAGAGAATGTTGCTGATCTTTTAAGGTTTTTGACAAACTCATTTATGTGTTTTCTCCCCAATTCCAGATCCTAAAAGTTTGGAAGGATCTAAAACTAAAGCCAGGTGACTTGTGGATTGTTAAGAGACATTTATATATATAAGGAAATGTTTGGAGACTCAATACAGAATCTATTTCATGTACAGTTTTGCAAAACTTGAAGGAAAGTCACCTGGATCCACACCAGACCCTGCAAAAATGACTAAATTAAAGAAATATCTGAGTTTGATTTGTTTCCCTTTTGCAATCACAGTCTAGGGTACTTAATGATTTAATTACTTTAATGTAAGGGATATATATTTGAAAAGTAGTTTAGCCATGTTGAAGTCATATTTGTCTTTTGTACCTCTTCCATTTTATGTAGAATTGTCTGTGTTTACATATTGCTGATAAGTCAGCATACCAACATTAAGCTAGAAGGCCATTCTGGCCACAGGAGTGTACAGCCAGTACTCTGTAAATATGTCTCATTAATCATTTGTTTTTCACAATGAAAAGTCATTTTGTAATGAAAAAAGCTGCTCAGCTATTATTTTCTCCACAATGGAGTTTTTGCCTCTTTGGCCAGGACTACCTCCACCTAAGCGTGTGGAGGTTCCAGGTTAAAGGTGATAGCAGGTATGGTTAGTGATCAAAATATTGATCAAAAGAGGGGAGACTGTAATGGAAATTTGTAAGTTCTGTATATAATTGTATTCCATTTTGTATGTATTGCACACTGCCCTCACTGTGCACACGACACTAATAATGTTTTCAGTACATGTTTACATTCTTTTGAGTCCTGATTAGAATAAGCCTGCCTATGATACGCCCCTTGTTACCATAAATGAACAATTGTAATATTAATGTGATACCTACGTAATCATGTGTATAAAACCCCTGAATTGCGTCATAATAAAGGAGAACGGTTATTTGGAAAGATGCTGAGCGTATCTTTTGTGTCTGTTCCCTACTGCAGTAGTTATTATTAATTTGGAACCACTAATCAATATGAGGATAGGAGTTGCCTATCTATAAATTTCCAGGACAGAAGAGCAAAGTGATGGAGTGCAGAGAATGTGCTAGGCTGCATGGTGGAGACAGAACAATTACAAGAGCTAAAAGGAAACTGGGATGAAAAGGGTGTAAGATCTGTGTGTGGAATGCTGAGCTGAGATTAGAGGCTACAGGATAGATGTTAAAAGTGGAAAAATCGCGCTATCTAGGTAAATGAAGCTGCTGCTCAAAATGTTATACTACATAAATCGGAAATGGAATGAAAGGGAGCTGCGCTGAATAAGTGAAATGACACACAAAGTGCAATTAAATGCAGTGCACTGTACCAAATAATTGATGAGTGTGTACAGAACAATATATATGTTGCCTATAAAACTAGTGCAATCGTATATATAGTGACAAATACATATACCTAACAATATTATTTAGAAAAAAACTTTGTATATCATATATAAGTGCAACTATAAACACCCGGCTGGGCCTCTAGCTTCGTACTAGAAGCTCAGTGAAACAGAATTTAATAATAGCATATAAAACAAATTGACTGTTGCCTATAAGGCTAAAAAAACATAAAGATTGTGACAAATACATATACCCCTAAAGATATTTGTTTAAAACATGTATACCTTATAAAGGTGCAATTAATAAACACCCGGCTGGGCCTCTAGCATCACACTAGAAACTCAGTGTGTAATAATAAATGAATGAGTGAGATTGCGCCACCAAAAACGTGAAAGATTTAGATGTAACAGTGTTGCAATGCAATTAATAAACGCCCGGCTGGGCCTCTGGCATCACACTAGAAACTCAGTGTGTAATAATAAATGCATATGTGAAATTGCGCAACCAAAACATGGAAGATTGAAATGTAAGAGTGTTGCAATGGAGTTAGTAGAAAAATGGACACCCTTGCAGTAATAAACGCCCGGCTGGGTGTAAAACACAGTTTTTTGAAAATCCGCAATGAAGCGTTTCCAACATCAAAATGTAAAACCGCTCAGTAAAACAAATTGTCCCAAATTGAGAAAATCATATAAAGGAAGAGAAAAACAGTCTCTAAAGAATCTCTTGGTAGGGTCCTAAAGACGTGACTTGCATAGCACCACAGAAAGTGTGAAAAGACCTCCACCTTAGGGCACACTTGTCTTCTTACCAGAACTGGACGGTCCCTTATTAGGGGGACCCGTACAGGCAGATGGCTCTTTAACCCTAGCCAGGGATACACTGCGGAACAGACACGGAATCCTATGGACTCTTATGGATATCTCCTATACGCCCACTGCCGACCAGGGATTCTCCAATAACAACTCCACTCGGGGTCAGTCAGGGTTTTGTTATACGTATTGGTACTGGAGGGAATGGAAAAAATGCTTGCATAGTGTAAAATCCAAGGATGGTTTATTAATTAAAAAAGCAAAAGGAACACTTACAGTGTGATGTTCTTAATAAGGCAATACAGCGAGCCGGCCGGTCTCGCTTAGACAGCCCGTGGTAGCGGGATTACGTCGTGTTGCGGTGGCGTCAAGACGTAGCTCCTCCTCCCTACGCGTTTCGTCATCAACAGGACATCGTCACGGGGCACGGGCTGCGTCCAGACGCACTGCATTAAGTACCAAAAACAATCAACCAAGCCTCGGTATGGATCCCAGACTTAGGAATAGCGTGCGCCATCTTGAAAATGGGAAAAACGCTTCCAACTCACATGTAATAGTAAGGGAAAGGTGTTGTTTGATAGACTAATATGAAAAATTGTAACTAGATTTGTAAAAACAAATTAGTTAAACATATTAGTGAGCTGCTGAGACTCACCAATGTTGAAATACATAAATATTATTTTTTTACTTAAAAAAAGGGGAATAAGCATTATTCAAAAACCAACATATATATTGGGCCTGAACTATAACTAGACATTGACATCACTAATGGATACTTTGTCTCAATATCCTATGTATGGACATGAAGACCATTTATTATATAGAAATTGGTCAAAAATGAAACCGTTCTGTTACCTGAAATCATAATCATTTTATCAATCGTACGTGTGTTATATGTCCAAATTGGTCAAAATGAAACCATTCTGTTATCAGCAATCCATATCGATTTACATATCCTTTATATGACATCTGTCACATAGGGTTCTAAATAAGATGTAGACCCATACAGTGTACATTTGGTGTTGAAAAAACATGAGCATCAAGGAAGGCAGGTCGCTAAGAATTGTCTATGAAGCAGTTGACGTCAACATCAATATTGAGTCCAAATGGGGTATAACTTTTAATTTTGTGAACCCATGACATTTCAAGTTTGGAAATGCTGTTAACCATACTGCTGCCTCTCCAGTGCAGTCTAAACTTATCAATACCCAGAAAAATTGTATTACTGGGATCTCTATTGTGGACCAAAAGATAGTGCTTTGACACTGAATGTTTGGTAAAACCCCTACGTATGTTATTTATATGCTCATTAAGTCGCACTTGGAGTGGTCTTTTTGTCCGGCCCACATATTGAAGCCCACAGGGGCATTGGAGCATATAAACCACTCCCGTAGTGGAACATGTGATAAAAGACTCTATGTCGTGGTGATGAGAAGTGCAGGTGAAGGATGTAGTTCTCCTGGTTTTACATTTATTGAGCGTGCAGACTTGACACCGTCTGCACTGATGGTAACCTGTGAGCATAGGAAAGAAACCGGTCTTAATAGAGGGAGGATTCAAAATATTAGGAGCTATTTTGTCCTTCAAGGCTGGACCCCATCTAAAGACAACTTGAGGTTTGTCAGGAAGGAAAGACTTTAGTACCTTATCATTTTGTAGAATGTGCCAATGCTTACTGATGATATGTTTAACTTTAGCATATTGGCATGAAAAGCTGGTGATGAAAGGATTTCGATATGAGTCGTTCTTCTGGTTTGATGGTTTATCAATCAACAGCATATTCCTATCTGTCATATCAACTAAGTTAAGAGTATCTCTGAGAAAGTCTGGTGCATACCCTTTGGCCTTGAAACGTTCGGTGAGAACTGTTGATTGGGTAAGGAAGGTGTCATGGTCAGTGCAGTTCCGTTTTAATCGGAGGTATTGGCTCTTAGGTACTGACCTCAGATTAGATGAAGAGGTCAAACTCATTAAGGACAAAATGGTTCCTTTTAAAGGCAAGGAGGAGTATCTTAGTAGGTTGGCAGGCCTACTTAAGACACTTGAAAAAGAAGAGAGAGAAAAAAAACTCAAAAAAAAGAAAAAATCCAACCGAGACATGGCAGATTACAGTTCACAAGTTGTATTCGAATGGCAAAAAAAACTTGGTTGAACAGGGCCTGGATAGTGGGAATATGGATACCACTCCCCAGGCTGATAGCCAACCACTAGCCAAGTCCTCCACTTACCATAATGGATACCATGTTCCGCTTATGGGAAAAGGCGGATCCCCTAAAGGGAACCCACAGGGGCCACCCATGGGAACTGCCAATAAACGCTCATTTCATCCAAATATGGGTGATAGAGGCCAGGCAAATCAGTACCATTACTCAATGCCCTCTCCGTCCCAACGAACGGGTGAAAGTGTTTACCATAACAACCCGAGACCACCTTGTACTCGTGGTCGCGGACGTGCGCGTGGTCATTTTCCCCCGCGAGGACGTGGGGGCAACACTGACCCTGTTGCCCAATATGGACACAGAGGTCAATATAACAATGTACAGACACGCCTACAGGGGGCCAGTTATGACCAATTATATTCAGGCCATGCTCGGCCTAATCCATATGGCCAGTCAGAGGCATATGGTGATTCCTCAATAATACATTACAGTGGTGACTACCAGCATGACTATAATGTAAATACTGTATGTAGATGTTTAATAATTCCGCCCTCCTACAATAAACACCGCTCTGCGCTACAAAGATATATTATTTGCAATAGGTAGGCTAGTCAGTGATTGAACTAACCTAGAAATAGTGGTGTGTGAAATAGATAATTATATAAATAAATATATATATGTGTGCCAATAATATTATATAAATATATATATATATATATATATATATATATATATATATATATGCGCAAATGTGAATTTTTTTTTTAAAATATTTCTGTGGTGTGCAAAATTATTTTTGATATAATGTGAGTGTATAATTGTCCTTATACATACATTATTTACAGCTGCTGCTTAAGGTATAGAGATATGGAAACATGCAAAATGGTTGGCAGGACACAGCTTAGTCCCCCCAAAAGAATTTTGCAGCAGCGCTATTCAGGAGATTTTTCAAATCAATGTGAAATAAAAAAATATATGAGTGATCTTAAAATTAAATAAGTAATAAATAAACATATAAAAATATAAATTAATATATAAATATATGAGCACGGTGAGCGTAGATAAAACTAAAAAAAATTAAATTATATAAATTAAAGTGAATCAAAAAAATATAAATGTAGCAATAATAATTTGTGTCTTTAAAAACAGGAGACTATAGTCCACATGTAAACAAAGATGCTTGCCAATATAATCAAACAAGTGGCAAGATTAAACTAGTGACAGTTTCATGTTGATGTAAAACAGTTCTAAATTAATATTCCTTGAGTGATCCAACCACCATAGACTTCCCCACGTGAGGGAATCGCCCCCTTTTGGGGTTACACTCACCAGAAATATACTTTTAGTAAGCCTGTAGTTATATCAATATGGGCCTTCTCCTCCAACATCACCAGATAATTATTTCCACCAGCGCGGTTATTAGACCAGAATTTCAGCCTTCTCATCCAGCATCCCTTGATCAAAACTCCACCAGCGCGGTTCATTCAATCATGTGTGAAAACAAATGGTGGGCCACATAGTGTAATATTGCTAAAAGAATTTTATTGAAACACTTTCCCTTTAATACACAAAATCCCCCCTAATGATATCTGCGTACCAAAATATAATGTATAATGAGCATTGGATAAACGTAAGGTGGTACTGTGCCTGAGTTCCTTCCACTGAGCAGGATATGGATCCTTCAGTTCCGCTGTGTGTGCAAGCGGCGTCCTTCCTGTCTGGTGTCTGTGGAACACACAGTGGACCGCAAAACGTTGTGACGTCACTTCCTGTCGACCTACGCCCTGGCGCGTTTCATCATTTCCGACTTCTTCTCGAGGGCGTCACGACGTTTTGCGGTCCACTGTGCGTTCCACAGACACCAGACAGGAAGGACGCCGCTTGCACACACAGCGGAACTGAAGGATCCATATCCTGCTCAGTGGAAGGAACTCAGGCACAGTACCACCTTACGTTTATCCAATGCTCATTATACATTATATTTTGGTACGCAGATATCATTAGGGGGGATTTTTTGTATTAAAGGGAAAGTGTTTCAATAAAATTATTTTAGAAATATTACACTATGTGGCCCACCATTTGTTTTCACACATGATTGAATGAACCGCGCTGGTGGAGTTTTGATCAAGGGATGCTGGATGAGAAGGCTGAAATTCTGGTCTAATAACCGCGCTGGTGGAAATAATTATCTGGTGATGTTGGAGGAGAAGGCCCATATTGATATAACTACAGGCTTACTAAAAGTATATTTCTGGTGAGTGTAACCCTAAAAGGGGGCGATTCCCTCACGTGGTGAAGTCTATGGTGGTCGGATCACTCAAGGAATATTAATTTAGAACTGTTTTACAACAACATGGAACTGTCACTAGTTTAATCTTGCCACTTGTTTGATTATATTGGCAAGCATCTTTGTTTACACGTGGACTATAGTCTCCTGTTTTTAAAGACACAAATTACTATTTCTACATTTATATTTTTTTTGATTCACTTTAATATATATAATTTTTTTTTTTTTTTAGTTTTATCTACGCTCACCGTGCTCATATATTTATATATTAATTTATATTTTTATACGTTTATTTATTACTTATTTAATTTTAAGATCACTCATATATTTTTTTATTTCACATTGATTTGAGATATCTCCTGAATAGCGCTGCTGCAAAATTCTTTTGGGGGGACTAAGCTGTGTCCTGCCAACCATTTTGCATGTTTCCATAATGTAAATACACAGAATAATTATCTACCTTTGAGGGATCTAGAGACATCTAACAGTGAATTTTTTCAACCTAATCCCAACATGGTACGTGTTGATATCAATCAGGGAGAATATCATGGTTTCGATAGCGGGGACTCTAGAGTTAATCAACCGAGTGGCATGACTGACCAACATTGGGGTTTTCCCAGGCCAAGCCAAGGAATAAAAAGAGTGGTCGAACTAAGAGAGGAACTAGAGGGGGGAGGCGCGCTCAGTCCAAAAAGACCTCGGACATAACGGGTATTGGTATCTATAATCTCAGTTCCCACACCTTGACAGAACCCGAATTAAAAGTTTTAGACAAAGGTTTGAAATTCGCACCACCACGCAATATTAGCAAATTTCAAACATACATGGACATTCATAAATATGTCCGCAAACTAAATGTACAGAGGTATATGGCTTCAAATCCATATAATCCATCTTTCACAGCTTCTTTTGGCTACGTCCATTCGGGGTTAAGGAATGCCTCTCTATTCAACCCTCCAGGACATCTGCCCCCTTCATTAAAAGTATTTAGAGATCTAGCCTTGAAAGACCTAGATGAAATGAAGATTAAATCAGTGAGAAACAAAAAAGATATAGACATAGGTATAGAAACTCTTTGTTCCAATAACAACTTGGTGATCCGCCCTGCAGATAAGGGGGGCGGCATAGTCATCCTTAACAAGGAGGACTACATGCAGGAGATGAAACGTATTTTAGCTGACGATGCCACATATGCTTTATTGCCATTCAATCCCAATGAAAGATACAGGAGCATCTTGGAAGCATTGGTCGCTAAGGGAGTCAATTTAAAAATATTGAATAAAAAGGAGAGCCTCTTTTTGATACCAAAGGTACCTAGGATACCTACAATTTACTATCTGCCCAAGGTGCATAAGAGTCAGACTTGCCCCCCGGGACGACCGATAGTGAGCGGAATTGATTCTGTCACTTCCCGGGTGGGCAAGTATATAGACTTTTTTCTGCAGCCCTTGGTACAGTCAATGCCATCATTTATAAAGGACACTCGGCATGTTATCAACCTTCTCTCTAAGATCAAACCTTGTGAGGGACTGTGGTTGGTAACTGCAGACGTGACTTCACTTTATACAGTAATCCCACATCAGTTGGGTTTGGAAGCTATGTCGTTCTATTTACATAAAAACTCAAAGTTACCTAATATACAAATTAACTATATTATGGAATTATTAGAGTATGCCGCAGGGCATAATTTCTTCTGGTTTGATGGTCAATTCTTTCGCCAAGACAGGGGAGTCGCCATGGGAGCGAAGTACGCTCCCAGTTTGGCAAATCTTTTCATGGCCAAATGGGAGGAGGATGTCGTCTATGCCCAGCCAAGACCTGAGATAGTCTTGTGGGCCCGTTACATAGACGACATCCTCCTCCTATGGAACGGTGGAGAGTCAGAACTTTCGCAGTTCATGTGCCACCTAATACCAATAATAGGGGGATACATCTCAGTTATGAGGCTAGTATGGAATCCATACACTTTTTAGATCTCTCTATATCGGTCGATAAGGGTATGTTTAAGACCTCAACCTATTTCAAACCCACCGACCGTAATGCCTTCATTCCGCAAGACAGTTGCCACCATACATCTTGGCTGAGGTCAGTACCTAAGAGCCAAAACCCAGATTAAAACGGAACTGCACTGACCATGACACCTTCCTTACCCAATCAGCAGTTCTCTCCGAACGTTTCAAGGCCAAAGGGTATGCACCAGACTTTCTCAGAGATACTCTTAACTTAGTTGATATGACAGATAGGAATATGCTGTTGATTGATAAACCATCAAACCAGAAGAACGACTCATATCGAAATCCTTTCATCAACAGCTTTTCATGCCAATATGCTAAAGTTAAACATATCATCAGTAAGCGTTGGCACATTCTACAAAATGATAAGGTACTAAAGACTTTCCTTCCTGACAAACCTCAAGTTGTCTTTAGAGGGGCTCCAGCCTTGAAGGACAAAATAGCTCCTAATATTTTGAATCCTCCCTCTATTAAGACCGGTTTCTTTCCTATGCTCACAGGTTACCATCAGTGCAGACGGTGTCAAGTCTGCAAGCTCAATAAATGTAAAACCAGGAGAACTAAATCCTTCATTTCTACCTGCACTTCTCATCACCACGACATAGAGTCTTTTATCACATCTTCCACTACGGGAGTGGTTTATATGCTCCAATGCCCCTGTGGGCTTCAATATGTGGGCCGGACAAAAAGACCACTCCAAGTGCGACTTAATGAGCATATAAATAACATACGTAGGGGTTTTACCAAACATTCAGTGTCAAAGCACTATCTTTTGGTCCACAATAGAGATCCCAGTAATACCATTTTTCTGGGTATTGATAAGTTTAGACCGCACTGGAGAGGCAGCAGTATGGTTAACAGCATTTCCAAACTTGAAATGTCATGGGTTCACAAAATGAAAAGTTACACCCCATTTGGACTCAATATTGATGTTGACGTCAACTGCTTCCTTGATGCTCATGTTTTTTCAACACCAAATGTACACTGTATGGGTCTACATCTTATTTAGAACCCTATGTGACAGATGTCATATATAGGATATGTAAATCGATATGGATTCCTGATAACAGAATGGTTTCATTTTGACCAATTTGGACATATAACACACGTACGATTGATAAACTGATTTATGATTTCAGGTAACAGAACGGTTAAAATTTTTGACCAATTTCTATATAATAAATGGTCTTCATGTCCATACATAGGATATTGAGACAAAGTATCCATTAGTGATGTCAATGTCTAGTTATAGTTCAGGCCCAATATATATGTTGGTTTTTGAATAATGCTTATTCCCCTTTTTTAAGTAAAAAAATTGTGTCAAAATCATGTTAGTTTGGTTTTAAGCCATTATTGTTAAAACCACTGCATACCAAAATATTTGAATTTGAAGCAATTTGAAGCAATTGTGTTCATACCTAATATTGTTGTATCTTCTGCTGTTACTGCTATGCAATTTTTTTTAAATGCTTCATTTGATATTATATCGGATATTACCACTTAACTACAGGAAGTGTCATTAATTAAATAAAAAATCTGGAGTATTAGCCCAACATAGGAAAAGCTGCCAAAGCCCTGCACACTGAAATTATTAACAGCTAGACAAGAGCAATCAGAAATAATAGAGATTTTCTAACTAGTATTCACATTGCACCAGCTGCACTAGCCATTCGTCTGTGAGCTGAGCTGAGATGGCTGCCTGGCTGTACGGCGGCTGTGTATAGTGTTTATGAATGGATTGAGATTAGGCAGGGTAGTTAGTTGATTGAGAGGGCAGTCAGTGTAGTGTATATACAGTATATAGTGCAGTCAGTGTAGAATATATAATACAGTGCAGTCAGTGTAGTTTATATACAGTAATACAGTGCAGAGTATATAGTGCAGTCAGTGTAGTGTATATAACACAGTGCAGAGTATATAGTGCAGTGCAGAGTATATAATACAGTTTATTGAAGTGGTTAAGGAGAACCCTATGACAGAATTAAAAAAATTCTGTCAAAAGGCCCTTTGGGTCTAGTATAGATTTTAAGGGGAACTCCATGGCAAATTTTATTTAAAAATTGCGTGGGGTTCCCCCCAAAATCCATACCAAACCCTTATCCGAGCAAGCAGCCTGGCAGGCCAGAAAAGGGGGGTGAGCACCTCCCTCTTGAGCCACACCAGGTTACTTGCCCTCAACATGGATAGGGTGCCCCTCAAAGCACCTTGCCCCCATGTTGATGGGGACAAGGGTCTCTTCCCAACAACCCTGGCCAGTAGTTGTTGGGATCTGCGGGTGGGGCCCTTATTGGAATCTGAAAGCCCCCAGATCCTGGCCTTCCCCCATGTGAATAGGTATTGGATACATCGTACCCCTACCCATTCACCAAAAAAGTGTCAAAAAAGTAAAAACCACAAGAGACACTTTTTGACAAACCCTTTATTAAAAAAGAAAAGTGTCCCGCGATGCAAATCCACCGTCAATCATGCCACCTGACGGATCCAAAGCACCATCCCCATTTTGAGGGCAAGCGGCCTTGTATGGTTCAGGAGGGGGGGCTTGCTCGTCCCCCCTCTTTTCTGGCCTACCAGGCTGCTTGCTTGGATAAGGGCCTGGTATGGACTGGGGGGCCCCACGCTGTTTTTTTCTTTTTTCATCTATATTGCTAGGTGTCGGCAATACATTACAGCTGCAGGTAATTTTTTTCCTTTAGAAATGTCATTATTGCTGCGGCAAGTTCTATACATTGTACAGATGTGCCACTTTACAGGCAGACTAAGGGGACCCCCCAGGCATGATAGTTAAAGGAATATTTAATTTTTGCAGTGAAAAAATATGCATTTCCAATTTTTTTCCCCACAGAAGCCTGCAAAACATTGCACCCCGATCAGTGGATGACAGGTGCAATGCCAGGCTCCTGTAGACCATTCCTCCAGCTCTCTGCCTGTAGCTCTATGGACTTTCAATTAGAGAATTGGAGGAAATGTCACTCGAATACAAGTGTGCTGATTATGGCACTCGTGTTCCTTGATAACTAAAAGTTTGTCTGTCACAGTGGCAATTGTTATACACAGAATTCTCTGAATGAATAAATGATGCACCCAAGCCATGCTGATTTTAAAATTTACAGCAGATGCAGGGGAACATAACTCCCACAAGCTGTCATCATATGAGAGGAGTCAGGGTGAATGTAACATGTTGCTAATGGTAAAGTTAGCCTTTACAGTCTCAAATTGCTGCATTTATGTAAAAAGTTATATTTTCTTTGTCTACATGGGGAATATTGTAGAATTGCTGAATTGTAGTATGGAATTATAGTTGTTATGGCTTGTAGAGAATCTTTAATATGGAGCTGAATTCATTTAAAACCAATGCTTCTAGATGTATATGTCTTCTTGTTAAGGAAGTAGAATTCTATTTGACTTTAAACTGGCCCAAATTAACTACTTTCATTACAAAACAATTCTGTCTTTGTGTGTGCTGTATATACTGCAGTAGAATTAGCTACATACAGTAAGTGATGTTATGTTCCACCAGTAGCACGGGTCACTTCCCATCTGTTGCTGGATATAAATGGAGTCAGGCCAAATGCTTCTCCGCCATTAAAGAGTAGTCTTGTATTTTTATCTATGAATATAAGGCTGCCTCTGATTTTCCAAGGTGGAAATTATGATGTCATCTGCCCCCCTCCCCCCTCTGACTATTTAGAGTAGAGTTCCAGTCATATTTGTGTTTACTAAAAGTCAGAATCTACAAAAAGTGTAGCTGCTGACTTTTAATAAACAGCCATTGTCCAGCGGTGCACTCACCCACGCTGTGTTGTTCCCGTGTCCTCCCTCTGCGGCACCGACATCTCTACTATGGGAATCCGACTGTGACAGCTTGCGGCTTCATCGATGGGTGCCCACTGCGCATGAACGAGTGGCGTTGTGCTCCGTGACTGATCCAGAAGTCTTGTAGGACCTGTCATATGTCCCACAAGACTTTGGGAGGGAGAGCTTCTGCTGCCAGTTGCCTAGGCTGAACGAAACGGAAGTGGGAGCAGGTACCTGTCAAATTCAGGTACCTGCTCCTCCATCCTCCCCAAAACCTCTATTTCACAAAAAGGAACCGGGGAGGAGGCCTTAAAGCAGAAGTTCCACTTTTGGGTAGAAATCCGTTTTAAACTCCAATTAAACATGGAATTTTAATTTTCATTGTTCCTTTTGCTAAATGTTTTGCACCTGTTACATTAAAAGTGCATACTGTATATATGTTTTGGCGCTTCATCTGGCTCTCCAGTACATTAATGATTAAAATGATAAACAAAAAAGGATAGCCTCAAGCCCCCCCACCCCCTCTAAATCCTAAAAAAATCTGGGAGTCAATATGAAACAGCAAAGACTAAAATGCTAGTTATGGACTCAACCGGATGTGGAAAAGGCCTATATTTTCATAAATCTTAATAACCAAGCATTGTATTAATCCACTTTATTGTACATAAATGTTAAAAGCCAACTAAAACACCTCCACTCAAATTAATGCCCTAGTGCATAATGTATATTTTATGGTCAGAATACAACATTCTGGCGATGCAATGGCAGCTCTCTGTGCATGTGATGCCCTTACAAAAATCAAAAGAGGAAAAAATCCAACAAAGAAAAGAAAATGAAAAATGTCTATGGAAGTGTAGTTAGTCAAAAATCATATAGAATATCCATGAATGAGTAGCCGCTTAAGCAATCTGTGATACTAGATGCAACAATTGTGATAAATATATGAAGCAGCACTAAAAAATGTAACTCAATATTGTGAAAACACAAAAATGAATCAACATAATGACATAAAACTTATTATGTGAAAATGTGTATAAAGAAATCACACCAAATATATAAATAAATAAGTGTCCATAAGAGCCCATTCACAAGACTAAAAAGGAAAATGTATGTGGAACAAAAAAGTCCAAAGGAAACAAATCATCCACGATTCACTTGCTCCACCAGTGTCCCCACACTCAATTCATGGTGCTTCCACCACCAGGTGACAGCAAGTATTAAAGCCTCTTACCGGATACCTGTGGACCATCATATAGTATTGTCAAATGCGCGTTACATCTCCTTATGAAGGGAGACTCCAAAGCGCCAAACGTGATCCAGTCAGTGTTGGTTCATCAGCAGGATGAAAAAAAATAAAAAGCACATATATCCATAGTGTAACTGTCATGAATATCCTGCCAGTATCAGGTGCTCCAGTCCCCGTGGTTCATGATCCCGGGTGCCGTTGCGCGTGTGCATGCGCGCACACCTCTGTTGGCGCCAGACGGGTTATTTAAACCTGCCTGTCACACACAATCCCCGCTGTTTGCCGAGCTGATTCAGTCTGCTGAGCTGTTCCTGTCTGCTTAGCTGATCCAGTCTGCTGAGCTGATCCAGTCTGCTGAGCTGTTCCTGTCTGCTAAGCTGATCCTGACTGCTGAGCTGTTGCAGTCTGCTGAGCTGTTGCAGTCTGCTGAGCTGATCCTGTCTGCTGAGCTGTTCCTATCTGCTGAGCTGATCCAGTCTGCTGAGCTGTTCCTATCTGCTGAGCTGATCCAGTCTGCTGAGCTGTTCCTGTCTGCTGAGCTGATCCAGTCTGCTGAGCTGATCCAGTCTGCTGAGCTGTTCCTGTCTGCTGAGCTGATCCAGTCTGCTGAGCTGATCCAGTCTGCTGAGCTGTTCCTGTCTGCTGAGCTGATCCAGTCTGCTGAGCTGATCCAGTCTGCTGAGCTGTTCCTGTCTGCTGAGCTGTTGCAGTCTGCTGAGCTGTTGCAGTCTGCTGAGCTGATCCAGTCTGCTGAGCTGTTCCTGTCTGCTGAGCTGATCTAGTCTGCTGAGCTGATACAGTCTGCTGAGCTGATCTAGTCTGCTGAGCTGATACAGTCTGCTGAGCTGATCCTGTCTGCTGAGCTGTTCCTATCTGCTGAGCTGATCCAGTCTGCTGAGCTGTTCCTGTCTGCTGAGCTGATCCAGTCTGCTGAGCTGATCCAGTCTGCTGAGCTGATCCAGTCTGCTGAGCTGTTCCTGTCTGCTGAGCTGTTCCTGTCTGCTGAGCTGATCCAGTCTGCTGAGCTGATCCAGTCTGCTGAGCTGTTCCTGTCTGCTGAGCTGATCTAGTCTGCTGAGCTGATACAGTCTGCTGAGCTGATCCTGTCTGCTGAGCTGATCTAGTCTGCTGAGCTGATACAGTCTGCTGAGCTGATCCAGTCTGCTGAGCTGATCCAGTCTGCTGAGCTGTTCCTGTCTGCTGAGCTGATCTAGTCTGCTGAGCTGATACAGTCTGCTGAGCTGATCCTGTCTGCTGAGCTGATCTAGTCTGCTGAGCTGATACAGTCTGCTGAGCTGATCCAGTCTGCTGAGCTGTTCCTGTCTGCTTAGCTGATCAATTCCTCTGAGCTGATCCAGTCTGCTGAGTTGTTGCAGTCTGCTGAGCTGTTGCAGTCTGCTGTGCTGATCCTGTCTGCTGAGCTGTTGCAGTCTGCTAAGCTGTTGCAGTCTGCTGTGCTGATCCTGTCTGCTGAGCTGAGCCAGTCTGTTGAGCTGTTGCAGTCTGCTGAGCTAATCCGGTCTGCCTGTCTGTTCCTGTCTGCTGAGCTGATCCAGTCTGTTGATCCTGCCAGGCAAATCCTTGGACAATAGGTTTAAAAACTTGCATATAGCAATAAAAACAGACACAATTGCTCTATCAAAAAGCAGCAGGCTTTGTGGCTGCACCAAACTCACCTGCCAGTCAGCAAGCATGTGTGATGACAAACAAGTTTCATCAAAGAGATGACTGAAGCCAGTCCCCCGACGATGTAATCCCTTTGATGCAACTAGTTGGGCGTCTTCCACGCTTCGTCATCATGCATGCTTGCTGACCAGTAAGTCCGGTGCAGCCACACAGCCTGCTGCTTTTTGGGAGAGCAATTGTATCTGTTTTATTGCTAATATGTTTTTAAACCTATTGCCCAAGGATTTTTTTTTTAGTTTGATTCCCTTTGCAAGTTTCACTTGTTATTTTTTGAATAAATGTTTTCTATGGGTTACACTATGGGCATATATGCTTTTTATTTTTCATTCTGCTGATGAACCAACCCTGACTGGATCACGTTTGGCGCTTTAGAGTCTCCCTTCATAAGGAGATGTAACATGCACATTTGACCATACTATATGATGGTCCACAGGTATCCGGTAAGAGGCTTTAACCACTTCATCCCTAGAAGCATTTTCCCCCTTCCTGACCAGGCCATTTTTTGCAATACAACACTGTGCCGCTTTAACTGACAATTATGCAGTTGTACGACGTTGTACCCAAACAAAATCTCCTTTTTTTCCCACAAATAGAGCTTTCTTTTGGTGATGTTTGATCACTTCTGCGGTTTTTATTTTTTGCGCTATAAACAAAAAAAGCGACAATTTCGAAAAAAAAAATTAAATTTTGTACTTTTTGCTATAATAAATATCCCCAAAAAAGTTTAGGCCGATATATATTCTTCTACATATTTTTGGTAAAAAAAATTGCAATGAGAGTATATTGATTGGTTTGCGCAAAAGTTATAGCGTCTACAAAATAGGGGATATATTTATGTCATTTTTATTATTTTTTTTTTTACTAGTAATGGCAGCGATCTGCAATTTTTATCAGGAATGCGACATTGCAGTGGACAGATTGGACACTTTTGACACTATTTTGGGACCACTGACATTTATACAGCGATCAGAGCTAAAAATAGCCATGATCACTGTATAAATGTCACTGGGAGGGAAGGGGTTAACACTAGGGGGCGATTGAGGAGTTAACTGTGTTCCATCAGCGTGTTCTAACTGTAGGGGGATAGGAATGACTAGGAGAGGAGACCAATCGGTGTTCATACTTAGTAAAAATACACAATCTTTCTCCTCTCCCCAGAGAGAACCAGGATGTGTGTGTTTACACTCACACACATCCCCATTCTCGCTCTGTCATGAGTGATCACGGGTGCCCGGCGGTCATCGCGCCCGCAGAGCACGCGCATCGGCTCCGGGCACAAGTGGCGGGTGCCTGCTGTGATGTCTTAACCACTTCAATACCGGCCACCGTCATATGACGTCCACAAGGTGGATCTCCCATCCTGGGTGGACATCATATGACGTCCTCCTATTCCCGGCCGCCTAGGGGGCGGCGCGCGCACCCACGGCGTCGCTCGGGACCTGATGCGCTTGCCCAGCGGCTGCGATGTCCGCCGGGCTCCCGCGATTGCCCGGGAAAACAGCGGGACCGTGGAGCTGTGTGTGTAAACACACAGCTCCACGTCCTGTCACTGGAGAGGAGACCGATGATGTGTTCCAAGTAGGGATGAGCCGAACACCCCCGGGTTCGGTTCGCACCAGAACCTAAAGTTTGCGCAAATATTCGAACCCTATTAGTTACAATGGATGCGAACGTTCTAAATCTAAATTGCTAATTATAACGGCCAATATGCATGTTAATGTCATAAAACAGGTTTGGGGACCCAGGTCCTGCCCCAGGGGACATGTATCAATGCAAAAAGAAGTTTTAAAAAACTGAAGTTTTTTCGGGAGCAGTCATTTTAATGATGTATAAAGTGAAAAAAAAAGTGAAATATTCCTTTAAATATGGTACCTGGGGGGTGTCTAAAGTATGCCTGTGAAGTGGCATGTGTTTCCCCTGTTTAGAACTGTCCCTGCAAAAAATGACATTTGTAAAGGAAAAAAAGAAGCCATTTAAAACTGCTTGCGGCTTTAATGTCATGTCTTGTCCTGGCAATATGGATGAAAATCTTTGAGAAAAATGGCATGGCTACCCCATCATACCCCCCCACCCCAGCCCATTAACAGCCCCTTTGGGTCTTGTATGGATATTAAGGGGAACCCCGCACCCAAAATAAAACCCTATACCTACAACCCTATATACTCTGAACAGCAGTATACAGGCGGTGCAAACAAGACAGGGACTGTAGGTGTGTTCTTAAGTAGAATCTGTTTGTAATTTTGAACAGGTAAATTTTTAGGTGTAGCTCCATCCAAAAAAATCTATTTTTAGGCTTTTTGGAGAACATAGGGAAGGGTTATCACCCCTGTAACATTTGTTGTGCTGTCTGTGCACCTGCTCAGAACATTTCACCTCATTTTCCGTCCCAATGACAAATGTTTTTGGAAAAGTGGGGTTTTTATTGAAACAAGGATTGGTGATAAAGCATCAGTAGAGAGGAGATACCTTTTTCCCAAATTAAATATAACAGGATAGAATTTCCCTTCCTAGGGGTAGATTTCCTCTCACTTCCTGTTTTCTCCTTCCGTTTGCAAGTAGGAGTCGTTTGTAAGTTGGATGTTTGAAAGTAGGGGCCTGCCGTATATACTCTGCAGAAATTTGCCCCGTTAGATGTTGGTGTTGCCACAACACTGTAAGCCCTCACAGTTACTCTTGGTGGGCACAGGAATTGGCCCTGCTGTGAACTATTAGATCAAGATTTGTAATTGCATGCACCTGTTGAACAGGGCAGAAAAATTGGGCCTTTGGTGGTGGTTGACGGTGTTGCCACAACACTGTAAGCCCTTACAGTTACTCTTGGTGGGCACATGAATGGGCCCTGCTGTGAATTATTAGATCAAAATTTGTAATTGTATGCACCTGTTGAACAGGGCCAGAAAAATTGGGCCTTTGGTGGTCGACGGTGTTGCCACAACACTGTAAGCCCTCACAGTTACTCTTGGCGGGCACAGGAATGGGCCCTATTGTGAATTATTAGATCAAGAATTGTAATTGCATGCACCTGTTGAACAGGGCAGAAAAATTGGGCCTTTGGTGGTGGTGGACGGTGTTGCCACAACACTGTAAGCCCTCACAGTTACTCTTGGTGGGCGCAGAAATGGGCCCTGCTGAGAATTATTAGATCAAGATTTGTAATTACACGCCCCTGTTAAACAGGGGCTGAAAAATTGGGCCTTTGGTGGTGTGGACGGTGTTGCCACAACACTGTAAGCCCTCACAGTTACTCTTGGTGGGCGCAGGAATGGGCCCTGCTGTGAACTATTAGATCAAGATTTGTAATTACACGCCCCTGTTAAACAGGGGCTGAAAAATTGGGCCTTAGGCACTGGTGCTGGTGCCACAACACTGCAACCCCTCACAGATACTGTACTTGGAGCACAGCAATGAGACCTGTTGCAAAGCATTGCATAAAAAATTGTAAATACACGCCCCTGTTAAACAGGGGCTGAAAAATTGGGCCTTAGGCACTGGTGCTGGTGCCACAACACTGCAACCCCTCACAGATACTGTGCGGTGTGATTCAGTTGGTGTGCTGGCCTCAAGCTGGCCCCCGCAGGGCTTCCTGCCTCATTGGAGATGTGCTGCCTCCTCCTTCTCCTCCTCCTCTCTCCCTTCAGGCACCCACGTGGAGTCAGTGACCTCATCATCCCCTCCCTCTTCACCACTGGAGCAAACCTGGCAGTAAGCTGCAGCTGGTGGAACATGACTTCCAGATTGCTATCCTTGAGCATCCCATCTCTCTGCGCTTACGCTACTGCCTTCCTCAACTGGGTATCATCATCCGAGCCTTCAAAACGCTGGGCATCCTCCTGGAGCATGTACCCAACACTGTGCTCAAACAGTTCGGGGGACTCCTCAGGAGGACATGGTGGGTCTAGGGAAGGGGTGCCTAATGATGCCATTGAGTACGTGTTGGCAGCTGCTTTACCAGTACCCTGAGCCTGGGTGAGAGAGGATGTGGAGGATGAGGAGGGCTTGGTCATCCACTCTACCAAGCCTTCGGCGTGATGCGGCTCAACATGTCCAGCTGCCGAAAAGGACAATCGTGTCCCATGGCCACGTGCTGATGACGATGCACCACGTCCACGACCAGCACTGTTGTCTCTAGACACAGAGCCTGCTTGCCCTGTTTTCTTGCCCCGGGACTGTCTGCCTCTCCTTGTCGGTCTTCCAGGCATTGTAGTGGGTAGTGTATATTGTGCTGGAGTCACACAGCACACACACTAACTCCTGCATCAGGACAGCAAGGACCTTCCTACATGAACAAGATAACCATCGCTGGGAATACTGCGAATTTATATTAGACCTGTTGCAATTTATTTTAACAAGAAACTGTTTTACTTTCAAAGAGTCCCACTTCCTCCAGGTGCAGGGCGGAGCCATGGGCCCATGTTGTGCGCCTGCCTACACCAATTTGTACCTGGGGGGGTGGGAACGTACCATTTTTTCAAATGAGACCCTGTCAGCATTCACTAGCCAGGCATTATGCTGGCTACGTTATATAGACGATATTTTCCTGATATGGTCAGGATCCCGCACTATGCTAGAAACCTTTATGAATGCCATTAACCAGAATTCTTTCAATTAAAAATTTACATATTCGGTGGATCCAGAACAAATTACATTCTTAGATCTCACAATTTTCAGAGACCAAACTGGTTGCTTGGCATCCACATTATACAGGAAAGAAACAGCTGGCAACACATTGCTTCATGCTAAAAGTGCTCATCCGGAAACTCTCATTCGCAGCATTCCGTATGCACAATATCTTAGATTAAGACGTAACTGCACACATACAGAGGAATTCAAGCTACAAGCTAATTTCCTCCGCGACCGTCTCAAAGCTAGGATCGTTTAATAGGGCCCTAAGACAGTCACGCAACTCACTCCTCTATAAGAAAAAAAACAACAAAACCAACGATCTAGTTAGGTATATTACAAGATACTCAAAACAACACATGGAACTACGAGAAATATTGACCAAGCACTGGCCTCTTCTCCGTGAGGACCCCATCCTGAAAAAAATATAGGACCCAGTCCCGTGATCACTTTCAGGAGATCACGCTCGCTACGCGATAAGTTCACATCCAGTCATTACAGTAACAAAACCTCATTAGAACAACGGGGTCATGGTATCACCCGCTGTGGACGATGCGCCTACTGCCCGTGGGTCAGGACTGGGACTAGATTCACCCTCCCTAATGGGGAAACTTTTACCCCTAGATTTCACGCTGACTGTGAAACTCAGGGAGTGGTGTACCTGATGTCATGCACTTGCAGCGCGTTCTATGTCGGGAAGACTATTCGCCAGTTCCGCTCCCGCATAAAAGACCACATATACTACTCTTCGGGGGGCAAGATGATCACTTCAGTGAGCAGACATTTGGATCTGTATCACAAATTTGATACTTCAGTAGCCTCATTCATTGTTTTGGCGGTGATTCCCAAGGATCCGCGAGGGGGTGACTGGGATAAAGAAATCCTGAGGAGGGAGACAACCTGGATTGAGCGCCTCAATGCTACCCGACTTCCGGGTATCAATGAGGCACAATCCTATAGGCCTTTTTTGTATTTATTTTTTTGTCTACACTCTGTATACATGCATGTCATCTATTCTGATATCCTTGAGAGTCACCGCCTCAATTTAGGTTACAACATTACTATAACTTAACCCCTTATATCATCGTGTAATCTAGTCTCACTCCCATACCAACGGGTTAATGCCCAATTCCCTAATTTGGCCCAATACTCCAATATTTTCTTAGTTTTCACTAAGACTCTATATATGTCCGATCCCAATCCATTACCCTTTTTCCCCCAATTATATTTATATTTTCACTGGCCTGCCTATCCCTCTCTTGTCCCTATCCCCATCTCGGTCTATATATACAAACAGCTAGACGCATATTCCTGGATCTACATCTAGACTGTACTCCATTCCCTGTTCACTGTGCCAGTAAAAGTCCTATCATAAATTAACATAGAACTATCTATATACAATGTTACTATACAAGGTGCGACCTTTACTAGTAAGCTAAACACCTTGTTGATTTGTTTCTTTGTAAATAATATGAGCTGTATACCTGTTATATATATACATTTGACACACATAAACCCTTTTTCTATTATATGTCGCCCCCTGGTTGGTGCCCTTTTGATTGTCAGCCCTATCCATCCCCATAGCCGCATCTTGTGGCTGGTTCCATCACCTAGTGCGGCCGCCCAGCGTCACTATATCTATCTATGTGACGCTCTGCAGGGTCCACCAGGGGCAGCCCAAAGGCTGCCCGGGCTCCCCCTGCTCATCACTATGCGCATGCTCGCCATGGATCATCGCGCCTCCTTGCGCAGGCGCGATGCTCTCCACTGGCGCATGCGCAATGTGTAATTGCGGCCGGTCCGGATGACGTCACGCCGGCACATGCCGCACGTCTGACTACGGACGGGACGTGTATATAAGCACACCGCTGTGTGCTTCCTGTCAGCGTCCCCCACCATCGTGCCGCTCCGACGCCGCTGGTCGCTATTGACCTAGACTACTTTGGTAAGTACCTGCCGATAGCAAGCATGTTTGGGTGATGATACCCAGCCTGTCCCACTAAATTGTTGACATTTATACCTACCCCTTTATACATTTTAGAAACCTTGTCTGATTATGCCAATCAGCCCTCCCCAGATTGCGCTTGCTAACTAAATGGACCCTTAGCCAATATCATCGCTATTACTCTCTAATCATTGGTTCTGTTGAACAAATATACACTATCCTATTGGCTATTTGTTCATCCAGCAATACACTGGCATTCTAGGTGAGTTTTTGTTTACTATTTATGCTATGGTATATTCATATACCTTTTGGCTTTATAATAACCTCATACTAATTTCTCGCATTCTGCATTGCTAATTAGGACTCTATCTGGGGTTTGCTCAATATAAATATCTAAACACCCTCCAGCATTCGTTCAGTCAATATACGGCCCTTTGGGATATTGGGGATATTTCCCTACTGCATCACCTTGCTTCACCAGATACCCAGTAAGTTCTGCTTTCTACCACATTAATCGCTGTAATATATTATATTATACACGCCCCCACTATGTGTATGGACTTACAGCCCCTTTTTTGCGGCTGGGCCTGGGTGAGCTGTCATGTCCTCAGGACTACCATGGGCTGACATTATTTACACGTAATTTAAATATCAAATCTAGATCTATATCTGTGAATATATATATAAAAAATTTATTGTACATATGCTCATTGTGTCTTTTAAATTTCATTTTCTTGTTAGTCACCTAATGTCTTGCTCCAGATGAAGCGTTAATGTGAACGCGAAACATGTAGAGCTCCTGCTGCGACTCTTTCGCCCCATCGCATCCTTGCCTCATCGTTGGACACCCTACGACTACTGGATAGCTAATCTTAGCTGTTGGTCCCTTTTTGTGTCCCTAAGGCTACTATTATAGGTTGCATGTGCGGCTTTGTATTCTACTGATCTGGTGACAAAATGCGTTTTTAAGTATATACTGATGAATATGTATTTCTCTTCTTTTTTTTTTTTTTAATTAATAAATATTTGTAAAAATATATCTGTGTATGGTGCCTAAAAAGTCCAAGTCCCCCCCCGTCCTTTCAACTCCTGCAAATGGCTGCCTTAGATGACAACAACAGGGCCTTAGGGCAGATAGAGGCTGAGGTGGTTTATTGTGTGCTGTGCTATACTCACACAGCACACACACACATGCTAACTCCTGCAAATGCCTGGCTGGCTGCCTTAGATGACAACAACAGGGCCGTAGGGCAGATAGAGGCTGAGGTGGTTTATTGTGTGCTGTGCTATACTCACACAGCACACACACACGCTAACTCCTGCAAATGCCTGGTTGGCTGCCTTAGATGACAACAACAGGGCCTTAGGGAAGATAGAGGCTGAGGTGGTTTATTGTGTGCTGTGCTATACTCACACAGCACACACACACACGCTAACTCCTGCAAATGCCTGGCTGGCTGCCTTAGATGACAACAACAGGGCTTTAGGGCAGATAGAGGCTGAGGTGGTTTATTGTGTGCTGTGCTATACTCACACAGCACACACATACGCGCTAACTCCTGCGATGGCTGGCTTGCTGGCTGCCTTAGATGACAACAGGCCAGAAGGGTAAAGGTGGTTTATGTGATACTGCAATGCTGTACTAACAGCACGCACACACTAGACTAATCCCCAAAATCACAGCAGATAATTTCAGCACTCAGCAGAATAAATAAAACAGCAGTCAATGTCAGCTCAGCAGCACTCAGCAGAATGAATAACACAGCAGATACTATGAGCACTCAGCAGAATGAATAACACAGCAGATACTGTCTGTCAGCACAGTGCAGAATGAATCACAGCAGATAATGTGACTGAAATAGTCACTGACTAACGCCGGAACACACTACACTAGGCCGCCATCGCGGCGGCCTTATATAGTGTGGGGCGTGTACTAAACCCCCTGAGTTATAATTGGCCACAGGCATCCTGCCTGTGGCCAATTATTGCTCTCCTCGCCGCTGGCTCTATGATTGGCCAAGCATGCGGGATCACAGTGCATGCTTGACCAATCATCAGCCAGCAATGCACTGCGACTGGCGCAGTGCATTGTGCGCCGTTCGCATCACACGATTTTAATGCGAACGGCCCAAATAGTTCTGGGCTCGACGAGCGGTCGAACACCCGATATTCGATTCGAACGTGGGTTCGAAACGAACACCGGGCCCATCCCTAGTTCCAAGTACAGAGGAACACCGATCGCTCTCCTCCCCTTGTGAGTCCTCTCCCCCTACAGTTAGAACCACTTGCAGGGAACATATATTAACCCCTTCCCTGCCAGTCACATGTACACAGTAATCAGTGCAATTTTATAGCAACGATCGCTGTGTAAATGTGAATGGTCCCAAAAATGTGTCAAAAGTGTCCGAAGTGTCCGCCGCAAAGTCGCAGTCACGAAAAATATCGCAGATCGCCGCCATTACTAGTAAAAAAAAATGCAATAAATCTATCCCCTATTTTGTAAACACTATAACTTTTGCGCAAAGCAATCAATAAACGCTTATTGAGATTTTTTTACCAGAAATATGTAGCAGAATACGTATCGGCCTAAATTGAGTAAAAATTATCATTATTTTTTTTTAAATGGGATATTTATTATAGCAAAAAGTAAAAAATATTGTGTTTTTTTTTCAAAATTGTCGCTCTTCTTTTGAGCCTCCCTATCTGTCATAAGGCCCTGTTGTTGTCACCTAAGGCAGCCTCTATCTGCCGTAAGGTCCAGTTGTTGTCATCTAAGGCAGCCAGGCATTTACAGTAACTAGCGTGTGTCTGCTGTGTTAGTACAGCACACAACCACCTGAGCCTCCCTATCTGACATAAGGCCCTGTTGTTATCATCTAAGGCAGCCCCTATCTGCCGTAAGGCCCAGCTGTTTTCATTTAAGGAAGCCAGGCATTTACAGGAGCTAGCTAGCGTGTGTGTGTCTGCTGTGTTAGTACAGCACAAAACCACCTGAGCCTCCCTATCTGTCATAAGGCCCTGTTGATGTCATCTAAGGCAGCCATCTGCAGGAGTTAGTGTGTGTGCTGTGTGACTCCAGCACAATATACATTACCCACTACAATGCCTGGAAGACTGACAAGGAGAGGCAGACAGTCCCGAGGCAAGAACACAGGGCAACAACAGTGCTAATCGTCGATGTGGACGTGGTCGTGCATCGTCATCAGCACGTGGCCATGGGACACGCTTGTCCTTGTTTTCGGCAGCTGGACATGTTGAGCCGCATCATGCCGAAGGCTTGGTAGAGTGGATGACCAAGCCCTCCTCATCCTCTCTCACCCAAGCTCAGGGTACTACTACTGGCAAAGCAGCTGCCAACGCATACTCAATGGCATCATCAGGCACCCCTTCCCTAGACCCACCATGTCCTCCTGAGGAGTCCCCCGAACTGTTTGAGCACAGTGTTGGGTAGATGCTCCAGGAGGATGCCCAACGTTTTAAAGGCTCGGATGATAATACCCAGCTAGAGGAAGGCAGTAGCGTGAGCGCAGAGAGAGGGGATGCTCAAGGACAGCAATCTGGCGGTCATGTTCCACCAGCTGCAGCTTACTGCAAGGTTTGCTCCAGTGGTGAAGAGGGAGGGGATGATGAGGTCACTGACTCCACATGGGGGCCTGAAGGGAGAGAGGAGGAGGAGGAGGAGGCGGCACATGTCCAACGAGGCAGGATGCCCTCCGGGGGCCAGCTTGAGGCCAGCACACCAACTGAATCAGACCGCAGAGCTCTGCCTGTGCAGGGCGCTGCCTCTGCACGTTATCACAAAAGTTCTTTGGTGTGGGCATTTTTCGAGACGAGTGCATCAGATCTCACCACTGCTATTTGCAACATATGTCTCAAGCGTATCCCGCGTGGCCAAAACATCAGCCGCTTGGGCACCACATGCATGACCAGACATATGTCGATCTGCCTTGCAGCTCGTTGGCAAGCGCACATTAAAGACCCACACCAAAGAACAAAGCGGACCTCTCCTTGCTCCTAATCAGCTGGGATCTCCAACCCCACTATACCTTCAGTCCTCTCTGAAAGCTGCACTGAGAGGAATGAAGGTGTAGAATTAGGTGTGTCACAGCCAAGTACTTGCGGGCACTCTGCTAGCAGTACACGACGTCCGATTCTACCAGGCAAATTTCCCTGCCCCAGCTGCTGGACCGTCGAAAGAAGTTTACTCCCAGCCATCCACATGCCCAGCGGTTGAATGCTAGCTTGGCTAAATTGCTAGCACTTCAACTGCTGCCTTTTCAGTTGGTAGACTCAGCCCCCTTCCGTTTGTTTGTTCAATGTGCGGTTCCTCTTCCTTTTTCTCACGGAAGGCGATTCCGGCTCTCTATCGGCATGTGGAAGGCAATGTCCATGCCTCACTGGACAGAGAGGTCAGCGGTAAGGTGCATATTACCGCTGACTCATGGTCCAGCAGGCATGGACAGGGACGTTACCTGTCTTTCACGGCCCATTGGGTCACTCTTTTGACAGCTGGGAAGGATGCAGGACAAGGTGCAGTAGTGTTGGAGGTTGTTCCGCCACCACGCCTCCAAAATACTACTACTGGTTGTGACACACCTCTCTCCTCCACCCCCTCCTCTTCTTCTTCCTCAATGGCCTCTTCGAGTGCTCTGTCCTCGGAACCAGCGGTGCTCCATAGGCGTACAAGGGGCTACGCAAGTATGCAGGCAAAAAGATGCCATGCCGTGCTTGCGCTGGTGTGTTTGGGGGACAGGAGCCAAACTGGGGCAGAGGTTCTGGCAGCTCTGCAGGGGCAGCCCGAGAGGTGGTGGTTTGTGACAATGGCACCAACCTCCTCTCTGCCCTGCGACAGGAACAGCTGACCCATGTGCCCTGTATGGCTCACGTCCTTAACCTGGTGGTGCAGCGGTGCAGCGGTGCTTGGGCAGGTACCCAGGCTTACAGGATGTCCTGAGGCAGGCCAGGAAAGTCTGTGTGCATTTCCACCGATCATATAATGCCAGTGCTCGGCTGGCTGAGCTGCAAAATGAGTTGAACCTGCCCACCAGGTGGAACTCAACGTTGGCCATGCTGCAGCGACTGCACACGCAGCAGAGGGCCATCAATGAGTACCTGTGCGACTAAGGCACCAGGACAGGGTCAGGGGAGCTCAGATTTTTTTCCACACGCCAGTGGAGCATGATCAGGGATGCATGCACTGTCCTGTCACCATTTGAGGAGGCCACGAGGATGGTGAGCAGTGACAGTGCATGCATCAGTGACACTGTACCTCTTGTCCACCTGTTGGAGCATACGCTGCGTGGGATAATGGACAGGGCACTTGAGGCAGAACAGAGGCAGGAAGAGGAGGACTTCCTTGCCTCTCAAGGCCCCCTTTATCCAGACAGTGTTCCTTCTCTCCCACCCATCACACAGGAAGAGGATGAGGAGGAGGAGGATTGTGTCAGCATGGAGGTGGAGCCTGGCACTCAGCATCAGCAGCAGCAGCAGCAGTCTTTTAGGGATGATTTACAGTCCCAACAAACCAGTGGACTTGTACGTGGCTGGGAGTAGGTGGCTGCCGATCATGTCTTCCTCAGTGACCCAGAAGACTCCGGACCGAATGCCTCAGCTAACCTACAATGCATGGCCTCCCTGATCCTGCAAAGCCTGCGGAAGGATCCTCGAACTCTTCGGAGCAAGAAGAGGGACCATTACTGGCTGGCCACTCTCCTTGATCCACGGTACAAGGGTAAGGTTGCGGACCTTATCTTGCCGTCGCAGAGGGAGCAGAGGATGAGACATCTCAGGGAGGCCTTGCAGAAAGGTCTGTGTAACGCGTTCCCAGAGACTGGGAGGTTACAAACTCCTGGTCCTGGACGACGAGTTGCTGAGGCTTCGGTCAGTAGCAGAAGGAGCGGTGGGGAAGGTGGACGTCTAACCAATGCGTTCAGACAATTTTTTAGTCCTCAGCCCCAAGGTTTGATCGGTTCCAGCAACCATCGCCAGCGTCTGATATACATGGTGCAGGAATACCTAGGGGCAAGGTCAGACTTGGACACCTTTCCCACCGAAAATCCTCTGGCTTACTGGGTCTTGAGGATGGATCACTGGCCAGAGCTTGCACAGTATGCAATTGAGCTACTGGCCTGTCCTGCATCCAGCGTTCTTTCCGAACGCACATTCAGTGCTGCTGGAGGCTTTGTCACCGATCACAGGGTGCGCCTGTCCACCGACTCGGTTGATCGACTGACGTTCATAAAGATGAATCAGTCTTGGATCACCACCAGCTACCAGGCACCTGAAGCTGATATAACTGAATAATTTATAATGTCACATCCCTTCAAGACTGCCTATGCTGATGCTGAGTGACTGTCCTGTTATGTTGACTGACTATCCTCTTCCTCCTCAATGATCCTGATTATATCTTGGAAGAACCTTTTTGTTTCTGGGTGCCACCACCAGTGGCTAAGGCCCAACTTTTCAGCCCCTGTTTAACAGGGGCGTGTAATTACAATTTTTTAAGCAATGCTTCGCAACAGGTCTGACTGCTGTGCTCCAAGTACAGTATCTGTGAGGGGTTGCAGTGTTGTGGCACCAGCACCAGTGCCTAAGGCCCAATTTTTCAGCCCCTGTTTAACAGGGGCATGTAATTACAAATCTTGATCTAATAGTTCACAGCAGGGCTGTCAGGGAAATACCGTACTTCGTCGCCGGGTTCCGGGTATGAGCACGCGCGGTAGAGCGGCTCAGCGAACAGTACAGGTACGCCGGGTAGCGGGTGCGCATGCGTGGGTCCATGGCGCTCGGGTATCTGATGCAGCCCAGCCAGTGCGGCTCACCGCTGTGTGCGGCGCTGACAGACGATGAGTGCGCATGCGCACTCATCCGGGTATCCCACCTGACCACTTACCTGGCCTATAAAAGGCTTCCTCTGTCTCCTCACAATTGCTGGTTTGTTGTCTCTTCCTGAGTCCTGGCTCCAGTCCTTGTATCCAGTATCCTGTATCCTGTACCTTGTATCCTGTACCTTGTATCCAGTACCTTGTATCCTGTACCTGCTTGATTACCTGTGCCTGACCCGGAACCTGCTTGACCACCGCTGCTGCTACCAGTGTTTGACCCCTGGACTGTTTTCTGGATACCTCTGCTGCCTGATTACCCGTGCTTGACCCTCGGCCTGCTTACTGGACATTCTCTGAGTTACTTACCTGTGTTTGACCCCTGGCCTGCTTCCTGGATACCTCTGCTGCCTGATTACCTGTGCTTGACCCTCGGCCTGCTTACTGGACATTCTCTGAGTTACTTACCTGTGTTTGACCCCTGGCCTGCTTCCTGGATACCTCTGCTGCCTGATTACCTGTGCTTGACCCTCGGCCTGCTTACTGGACATTCTCTGAGTTACTTACCTGTGTTTGACCCCTGGCCTGCTTCCTGGATACCTCTGCTGCCTGATTACCTGTGCTTGACCCTCGGCCTGCTTACAGGACATTCTCGGAGTTACTTACCTGTGTTTGACCCCTGGCCTGCTTCCTGGATACCTCTGCTGCCTGATTACCTGTGCTTGACCCTCGGCTTGCCTACTGGACATTCTCTGAAGTTACTTGTGTTTGACCCTCTGCTCGGTGTTCTGGACTTCTAGTTCTCACATGCACCTAAGGGTCCTCCTCCAGTACACGTTCTGGTACCTCCATAACCTCTGCCTCATCACGGTCCTGCCAGGTGTCTACTTCCAGTGCAGCATCAGCCTCTCCTGGTCAACGTCGCTACTGCACACCACCTGTAACACACCTGCTGGCAACCCGTGCATCTTTGTGCCCGGTGACCTCTGTACCCACTCCAGAGGCATCGTGCACCTAGTCGCAAGGGGAGCAGCTCTCAGCATTTCGGCCCAGGTGAGTACTTGTGACAGTACAAACCAGCCAATGTCCGAGGCCGACAGAGCTGGTTCACCCCTTGAGGTCTTATGCCAGCAGGTGACAGCCCTTACTCAGGCTGTACAACGCCTCCAGGATGGATACTTCCAGATCGAGGGACGTCTTCAGCACTTGACCCTCTCTCCGAATCAAGCGGACCAGTCACCTCCTGCAGCCAGCACCTCCACTCTCTCTCAAGCACCTGGAGGTGCTCCCCCTACCTATGTCATGTCTAATCCTGATCCCAGGGTCCCCACACCAGAACGTTTTTCCGGGGATCGAAAGAAATTTCGCTCTTTTAAAACTTCCTGTTTATTACACCTGGCCCTGCAACCCAGGACTTTCCACTTGGAATCCACCAAGGTGGGTTTCATTATCTCTCTGCTTTCGGATGAACCCCAATCCTGGGCACACCACTTGATGGAACAAAAGAGCCCACAGCTGGATTCTGTAGAGACTTTCTTCTTCGCCATGGCGGCACTCTATGAGGATTCTCAACGCACAGGTACGGCAGAATCCACTCTGCACACCCTATCCCAGGGTAGAAGGCCCGTAGAGGACTATATAGTAGACTTTCGCAAATGGGCCGCAGATACAGAGTGGAATGAGTCTGCTCTGAAGTACCAATTCCGTTTGGGACTATCCGAAGTATTAAAGGATGAACTGGCCCGGGGAGAAGTCCCAACCACCTTGGCAGACCTCTGCCAACTTGTCACTAAACTTGATCGTCGGTAGCGGGAACGACGGGCAGAGAAGCTCCAAAGTCCCCGGCCCACCTGGATGATGCCCCGGGTTCCCCTGGCACCTGCTTCTTCTTGGAATTCCCGCTCGTCCCCCCATGGGGAACCTATGCAGTTGGGCCTGGCACGGTCCCCCCTGTCTGCTGAAGAAAGACTCCGTCGTCGACAAGCTAACCTCTGTCTCTACTGCGGAGGCACCGGTCATTATCTACAGAAATGCCCCGTGAGACCCAGTAAGTGCCCTTCTTGGTCCCTCTCGAGCTCACACACTACTGGAGTTCCTCATTCTCACTTGACTGTTCCACTCTCCCTACAGGTGGCGGGAAAGGCCTTCCAACTGGGAGCCATCCTTGATTCATGGACTTGACCCTGGCATGGCACCTGAACCTTCCTTTAAAGATCAAGAAGCAACCTCTCCAAGTTCAGTTGGCTGATGGCTCTCCACCCTGCTCAGGACCTGTGACCCAGGAGACCGATCCCATCCTGACCTACACCAATTCGGGGCACCATGAACTTTTACGCTTCGATATAATCCACTTCCCAATGTTTCCCATCATCCTGGGTTATCCTTGGTTACAGGCCCACAACCCTCGGATTGACTGGAACAGCAGAGAAGTGGTGTTTTCTTCCCCCTATTGCCTGCAGAACTATTTCCCAGATGTCACCTCAGAACCTCCCACCTGTCTTGCCATGCAACCCAGTCCCAAGGACCTGCAACATGTTCCTGCACCCTATCGGGATTTTATGGACTTCTTCGACGAGAAAAAGGCTGAAGTTCTTCCTCCGCACCGTTCATATGACTGTCAAATTGATCTCCTGCCAGGGGCTGAGATCCCCTTTGGAAGAATCTTCCCTTTATCAGAGACCGAACTAGAAGCCCTGCGGGTGTATATCGATGAAAACCTCGCTAAAGGGTTCATTCAGCCATCCTCTTCTCCAGCAGGGGCTGGGATCTTCTTTGTGGAAAAAAAAGACGGTTCTCTCAGACCCTGCGTGGATTACAGAGAACTCAAAAAAATCACCATCAAGAACAGGTACCCACTCCCACTCATCCCTGAACTTTTTCAGCGGCTCAGGACTGCCAAAGTCTTCACCAAGCTCGATCTACGTGGGGCCTATAACTTGGTAAGAATACGTTCTGGAGATGAGTGGAAAACGGCCTTCAGATCAAGATTCGGTCATTTTGAGTACCTGGTCATGCCCTTCGGGCTCTGCAACGCCCCAGCCACCTTCCAGCATCTGGTCAACGACATCTTCCGTGAGTATCTGGATAACTTTCTTATTGTTTACCTTGACGACATTTTAATTTTCTCCGACTCATTAGAAAACCACCATCAACATGTCCGGAAGGTCCTTCTCATTCTACGTAAGCACGGACTCTATGTCAAAGGGGAGAAATGCGAGTTTGAGACAGATACCATCCAGTTCCTGGGCTTCATCATCACCACCGGAGGAGTTCTGATGGACACACAAAAGGTAAAGGCAATCCAGGAATGGCCTGCCCCCACGGACAAGAGGTCAGTTCAATGCTTTATTGGGTTTGCAAACTTCTATAGACGGTTTATTCAGGGGTTCTCTGCCATTGTGTCCCCAATCACGCAACTTACCCGCCAGCATACAAAATTCCAATGGACTCCCCAAGCGCAAAGCGCATTTGAAAAACTCAAAGAACTTTTTTCATCTGCACCCATCCTGAAACACCCTGACCCAGAACTCCCATATGTGCTCGAAGTAGACACCTCCGACTCTGCTGCGGGAGCAATCCTGTCACAGAGAAGTGGCCCAAAGGCCTTGCTCCACCCGGTCGCCTTTGCCTCCCGAAAATTAAGTCCCCCAGAAAAGAATTATGATGTAGGTGACCGGGAATTGCTTGCAATTAAGTTCGCCCTAGAGGAATGGAGGTATCTGCTGGAAGGAGCCTCCTAACCCATTCTCATCTTCACGGATCACCGCAACTTAGAGTACCTTAGGGCAGCTAAACGCCTGAGACCCAGACAGGCCCGTTGGGCCTTGTTCTTCTCCCGATTTAACTTTCACATCACGTATCGTCCCGGCTCCAAGAATGGCAAGGCTGACGCCTTATCCCGCATGTTTTTGAACACCGAGTCTCCTAAAGAACCTGCCACCATTCTGTCCGCACATAATTTCCTCCATGCCATCCAGCCTGATCTAACCGTAGCCCTTAGACAAGCCTCCAATCAATTTTCTGTTCCTTCATTACCCTTTCTTAAAAAGAAACAAGACTTACTTTGGGCCCATGGCCGAATATTTGTTCCTCCTTCAGTCAGGCTCCAAGTTCTGCAGGCCCTCCAGACCACAAAATGTCTGGCCACTTTGGAATGCAAAAGACAGCCGACTTGGTAAGTCGGTCCTACTGGTGGCCAGGCTGGAGAAAGGACTGCCAAAGTTATGTACTTTCTTGTAATACCTGCCAGAGAAACAAGGGGTCCAACATCAAGTCCTGGGGTCTGCTGAGACCTCTATCCGTTCCTGAACGTCCATGGAAGGAGATTTCCATTGACTTTATCGTAGACTTACCTCCCTCAGATTCCTTCACCACGATTCTGGTTGTGATAGACCGCCTCTCAAAGATGGCCCACTTTCTGCCCATGAAGGGTACCCCTTCGGCTGCCTCCACCACGGACATCTTCATCAGGGAGATTGTAAGGCTGCACGGGGTACCAGCCAATATCACTTCAGACCGGGGGGTACAGTTCACTTCTAAGTTTTGGAGAGATCTCTGCAAATCCCTCAAAATTAAATCTTCCATGTCCTCAGCATACCACCCACAAACCAATGGCCAGACCTAGCGGACCAATCAGACTCTTGAGCAATACCTGAGATGTTTCTGTTCCTACTCTCAAGATGACTGGTCGGGCCTGTTACCTTACGCAGTTTGCTTACAATAACTCTCTACATTCTGCCATTAACCAAACGCCCTTTTGGGCAAACTACGGATATCACCCCTCTTTTCTTCCAGATTCCATCCCAGACGTCTCTATTCCAGCAGCACAGGAACTGGTCAAACATATCCAGGACAACTTCCTCCAAATCCAAAAGGGCCATGAAGGAAGCGCAAAAGGGGTATGAGGTACAGTACAACCGGGGTAGGAAGGAATGTCCACCATTCAAGGTTGGTGAGAAAGTTTGGTTATCAACTGCTAATTTGAAACTCCCTTGTCCATCCCGGAAACTCGGTCCCAGGTTCATCGGTCCTTTTGAGGTCAAGAGGGTGATCAACCCAGTTGCATTTGAACTAGATTTACCCAGTTCCTATAAGATCCACCCAGTATTCCACGCCTCTTTGCTTTCAACCTGTAATTGCCAATTCCTTCCCTGACAGGCAGATGCCACTCCCTCCACCCATCACCATTCAAGGAGAGGAAGAATTCGAAGTCGAGAAGATCCTGGATTTCCGTAAAAGAAGAGGGCAGGTTCAGTACTTAGTCAAATGGAAGGGGTATCCCCCTGAAGACAGCTCCTGGGAACCAGCTGAAAATATCCATGCCTCCCGTTTGATACGAGAATACCACGAAGACACCCTGAATTGGGCATCCGGAGGCTGCCCTTAGGGGGGGGGGCACTGTCAGGGAAATACTGTACTTCGTCGCCGGGTTCCGGGTATGCGCACGCTCGGTAGAGCGGCTCAGCGAACAGTACAGGTACGCCGGGTAGCGGGTGCGCATGCGCGGGTCCATGGCGCTCGGGTATCTGATGCAGCCCAGCCAGTGCGGCTCACCGCTGTGCGCGGCGCTGACAGACAACGAGTGCGCATGCGCACTCGTCCGGGTATCCCACCTGACCACTTACCTGGCCTATAAAAGGCTTCCTCTGTCTCCTCACAATTGCTGGTTTGTTGTCTCTTCCTGAGTCCTGGCTCCAGTCCTTGTATCCAGTATCCTGTATCCTGTACCTTGTATCCTGTACCTTGTATCCAGTACCTTGTATCCTGTACCTGCTTGATTACCTGTGCCTGACCCGGAACCTGCTTGACCACCGCTGCTGCTACCTGTGTTTGACCCCTGGCCTGTTTTCTGGATACCTCTGCTGCCTGATTACCCGTGCTTGACCCTCGGCCTGCTTACTGGACATTCTCTGAGTTACTTACCTGTGTTTGACCCCTGGCCTGCTTCCTGGATACCTCTGCTGCCTGATTACCTGTGCTTGACCCTCGGCCTGCTTACTGGACATTCTCTGAGTTACTTACCTGTGTTTGACCCCTGGCCTGCTTCCTGGATACCTCTGCTGCCTGATTACCTGTGCTTGACCCTCGGCCTGCTTACTGGACATTCTCTGAGTTACTTACCTGTGTTTGACCCCTGGCCTGCTTCCTGGATACCTCTGCTGCCTGATTACCTGTGCTTGACCCTCGGCCTGCTTACTGGACATTCTCTGAGTTACTTACCTGTGTTTGACCCCTGGCCTGCTTCCTGGATACCTCTGCTGCCTGATTACCTGTGCTTGACCCTCGGCTTGCCTACTGGACATTCTCTGAAGTTACTTGTGTTTGACCCTCTGCTCAGTGTTCTGGACTTCTAGTTCTCACATGCACCTAAGGGTCCTCCTCCAGTACACGTTCTGGTACCTCCATAACCTCTGCCTCATCACGGTCCTGCCAGGTGTCTACTTCCAGTGCAGCATCAGCCTCTCCTGGTCAACGTCGCTACTGCACACCACCTGCAACACACCTGCTGGCAACCCGTGCATCTTTGTGCCCGGTGACCTCTGTACCCACTCCAGAGGCATCGTGCACCTAGTCGCAAGGGGAGCAGCTCTCAGCATTTCGGCCCGGGTGAGTACTTGTGACAAGGGCCCATTCCTGCGCCCACCAAGAGTAACTGTGAGGGCTTACAGTCTTGTGGCAACACCGTCCACCACCACCACCACCAAAGGCCCAATTTTTCCGCTGCTATTTAACAGTGGCGTGTAATTACAAATCTTGATCTAATAATTCTCAGCAGGGCCCATTCATGTGCCCACCAAGAGTAACTGTAAGGGCTTACAGTGTTGTGGCAACACCGTCCACCACCACCACCACCAAAGGCCCAATTTTTCTGCCATGTTCAACAGGTGCATGCAATTACAAATCTTGATCTAATAATTCACAGCAGGGCCGATTCCTGTGCCCATCAAGAGTAACTGTGAGGGCTTACAGTGTTGTGGCAACACCAACATCTAACAGGGCAAATTTCTGCAGAGTATATACGGCAGGCCCCTACTTTCAAACATTCAACTTACAAACGACTCCTACTTGCAAACGAAAGGAGAAAACTGGAAGTGAGAGGAAATCTACCCCTAGGAAGGGAAATTCTATCCTGTTAGATTTAATTTGGGAAAAAAGTATCTCCTCTCTACTGATGCTTTATCACCAATCCTTGTTTCAATAAAAACCCCACTTTTCCAAAAACATTTGTCATTGGGACGGAAAGTGAGGTGAAATGTTCTGAACAGGTGCACAGACAGCAAAACAAATGTTACAGGGGTGATAACCCCTCCCTATGTTCTCCAAAAAGCTTAAAAATAGATTTTTTTGGATGGAGCTACACTTAAAAATGTACCTGTTCAGATTCTACTTAAGAACAAACCTACAGTCCCTGTCTTGTTTGCGCCGCCTGTATACTGCTGTTCAGAGTATATAGGGTTGTAGGTATAGGGTTTTATTTTGGGTGCGGGGTTCCCCTGAATATACATACAAGACCCAAAAGGGCTGGGGGGGTATGATGGGGTAGCCATGCCATTTTTCTCAAAGATTTTCATCCATATTGCCAGGACAAGACATGACATTAAAGCCGCAAGCAGTTTTAAATGGCTTCTTTTTTTCCTTTACAAATGTCATTTTTTGCTGGGACAGTTCTAAACACGGGAAACACATGGCGCTTCACAGGCATACTTTAGACACCCCTAGGTACCATATTTAAAGGAATATTTCACTTTTTTTTTCACTTTATGCATCATTAAAATGACTGCTCCCGAAAAAACGTCAGTTTTTAAAACTTCTTTTTGCATTGATACATGTCCCCTGGGGCAGGACCCGTGTCCCCAAACCTGTTTTATGACATTAACATACATATTGGTCGTTATAATTAGCACTTTTGATTTCGAAGGTTTGCGTCCATTGTAAAGAATAGGGTTTGAATATTTGCGCGAACGTTCGGTCCGTTCACAGGTTCTGGTGCGAACCGAACCCGGGGGTGTTCAGCTCATCCCTATTGCAGAGTATTGCCAGAGTATTGGTAGAATATGGGCACTGAGCAGCGCTGTGGGCTGGAGTGCCAACAGCGCTGCAAACAATCTCTACCTCTCTCCTCTCACACTGTACCGAACGGTGACATGACGCCGGTTTGTTTACAAGTGATGCTCCATCATTTGACGGAGCTATCACATGATAAATGGCCGATATCAGCAGCCATTTACCATGATCCATGATGTTCGTGCGCGCCCCAGGGACGTCCCACGGACGTCTACCCAGAATAAGCCGGCCGTGCTGTAGCCGTCTTTCGGCTATGGCCCGGTCGACATGTGGTTAAATGGTTTGGTACATCCACCTCAAAATAATTGTTGTACCCAGCTTTCATTTTTGTTATCTCATGCTATTTTTTCCTTCTGTCACGGATATATTTTAAAAGGTTTTTCTCCTTTCCTAATGGATTTAGACATTTCTTCATCTTTGCGTGCTTTAGCAGCACCGATAATGTATTTGGCCTTTATCTGTTTTTTTTTTCCATACAAGCTTTTTTGAGACTTCATAATTACACAGTACAATCAACCGTGAAGTATTTGTATGGTGGGAAGCCTGGCATAATCCAACAAGCATACAATAACCTTATAAAGTATAAGAAAAAAATATAATATATATCGCCAATGCTATATAGGTCAGCATTAAGAAGCTGTCATACTAAAAAAAAATAACACAATTGAGGGTGTAAAGGTGCCCCCTTAACATTGGTTTCTAGCTTGTTCTTTGCTATGGCTTATTTCAATAAACTTATGTAGCAACCATGATTCTTCAGTAGAAAAAGAGGAAGTTATAATAATAAGAAATGTACCTGGCACTATGCCCAGAGGCTTCTATAGAAAAAGAGGAACTTGCTTAAAGCGGTTCTGCACACACTTATTTTTTAAAAAAATGTTCTTCTCATGTTAAAAGTATTTTGAGTCTAACAATAAACTCACTTGTTAGGTGTCCATCCGGTATCCATGTCCGTGTTTTCAAAAAAATCGTCACTTTTAAAATCAAAACAACAGCATTGTCATTTTGCTTGAAGTCCACTTGAAGCCCACAAGCAGTCACTTCCTTGTTCCCTTTCGTTATGGGAACCAGCATGCCTCGCTGGTTCCCGCGCATGCGCACAGGTCACAGCGCCGAGCTGTGTAAACACCTCACGTCCTTAAAATCTTGCGAGATTTCGGGTCGGATGTCCGCAAATCTCGCAAGATTTCGGGTCGGATGTCCGCAAATCTCGCAAGATTTGGGGTCAGATGTCCGCAAATATCGCAAGATTTTGGGTCGGATGTCCGCAAATATCGCAAGATTTTTGTGTCGGATGTCCGCACTGACTCCTGGGATGAATGACACCAGATCCCAGTAAACAGTGCGGCACTCAAAGGAAATGACGAGGATCCCCGCACCGACCCTGCCCACAGCCGCAGACACAGATGGATGAGTGGAGAGACCGGGCTGTAATTAAAAGGTAACACAAAAAAAAAAATAAATAAATAAAAACGTCCTTTTACCACTATTTAGATGCTATGTAATAGAATGACCTAATGTTACATTATTGTGTGCAGAACTGCTTTAAAGGGGTTGTAAACCCTCGTGTTTTTTCACCTTAATGCATCCTATGTTTTCATTCACTTTCTATAACTCACATGATGTAACCTTGCTGTTAAGAAGATATGAATGCTGATTGGACTAAACAATACAGTCACACCTATAACATGCCTAGAACTTATGCATATTCATACTTATATATTGTTAAACTTGATGTTTGTAAGTCAGAAACACTGTCACTTTTTCTTGCTTTTGTTGTCAAGAACTCTGTTGTGTCTCTCCACTGCAGTGTATGGAATAAACAGCACCATTAAATTTTTATCGATTTGGGCTCACTGTCCTATCTGAATGTCTTACTTGGAGACTCCCTAACCTGATTTATCACCTACAATGGTTATATGGTACAAATCTGAGACTTCCCACAAAAACTCTGGGACTGAAGTGAGTTCTGGGGAAGAAAATGCTCAAGCATTCTAGTGGTTAAAGCACATTTTTAGAAAAAACTAACAGTTCTCTTATTATAGAAAATAACTGACTAACACGTATTTCTTTACTGGAATGGAATTTCGGAATGATTATATTCTGTTGTTAATGTCTGAAGTAGCAGTCTATAAGAGTTTTTAACTAAAAATAATGGAAGTATTAGTATTTTATTAGCATTATTAATGCTGATAATAATAATAAACAATGACAAGAATCATTGTTGTTATTAGTTTCAATATTGTTGTTATTATTTTAGTTTTGTGTAGTGGGCATTAAAAAAAGTCTACTAAATTTGCTGAAAAAATACTTTACCAGTAACATTTCTATTGTCTCTTGTGTATTTAAAAATTAATATTTTTCTGCAGGTTTTGTACCATATTTTACATGTATTTCCTGCCTATATTAAATTTTATTTCAGTTTCTTATATTGATCGTATATGCATTCATATTTTTACATTTACAGAATAATGTGTGGTAGTGTTAATTTTTTTTAACTCACATATCACTTTCAGATGGTTATCTTCTTCTTTTGGGGATTTCAGTTTTACTGTGTGTGCAGTCTGGCCTTAGACTTTTATTTCTTATTGATTTTGTCTGGCTATAAATAAATCCAGGTCATTGGCGTGAGGCTGCAGGTATTACAGCACTAACTTGTACTACACTGTATCAGTTGCATCTTTTGATGATCTAAGCAGCAAATTTGTTTGTACATTTACAACTACTCTTTTAGGTGTATGTCAATATAAAATTGACAAAAAGTATACGGAAAATATTTAATTTTCATAGACCTGTCATTTTAGATGTTATGTTGTTGTCTATGTCCAAAAAGTGATAAAACTTAAAAATGTGCAAATACTGGAATGTCAACAATCTGCCCTATTTACAAGTACAAATCATATTTAACAGTCATACTGAAAAGCTTGATGTACATCATTTTTTGGGGTATTTTTTTGCCCTAATTTTGAGAAGAGGAAAATTAGACATTTGGGCTACTCCAGTGTTAGAACCTCTCTTATTTATTTATTTGCTTACTGTCTATAGACCCAATATTGTCTACGAACTCATACTGTCTATGAAGTGAAGATTTGCATGTTATAGGAAACATCTACAAATGCTGTGCCTAAGCAGTACTCTGAAAATTGTTAAAAAATTGAGTGAACAAGTATAGTTGTAGGCGTATATGGGTGATCACAAACCTTTAGCAATAATGTCTAATCTTTCAAAAAAGTCCATGTTTAATAGTGATCAAATAGATTCAAGGATGTCCAAAAAAGTTAAACTCTAATCCAAGTCTAAATAATTTGTGTGTGTGGGGATGATTCGAATTGAATAATGGTGCTAGTGGAGGGTCTCATCACTAAACTAAATCCACAATATACATATAATCCCCTAAGGTTCACTTAAGGCATGCTGATCCAAGAGCAGAAGCAAACTGTGTGAAATAGCAAAATAAACAAGAAAGGGGAAAAGCACCTCTAAGTGTAGTATAACGCAGAATATTTTATTATAACTTCCTAATGGTCACTCACATGTTCGGGCATGTGCTCTTCTTTCTCAAGCCAAACTTGGCACTGTGCATGCTCCGAAATTCATCGCTCATTCTCCCTCCTGGTGACATCATACTGCTAGTGTTGCGGTGCACACTGCGCTCCACCTAATCTTTTGCCTTCACTGCAACTTATGATTGAGAGTGGTCAGCTACCGCCTCTTCTTCCATGGTTGTTACGAACAGCTTGGCGTTTCATGCAGTGGATGGTCACCATTAGATGAGCCTATTTGTTCTTTTAACATGTGAGTGACCATATACGTTATACTACACTTAGATGTGCTTTTTCCCTTTCTTGTTTACCATGAAATGTTTTTCTTTTGACTAGAATTCCTTTTGTAAATCAAAAAAGCAGTGCACTTCCTGGTATGTGAGGGCGTTAAGACATTCCAGTGCCTACAGCCTCATAGATCTATGCAGTACAAAATCTAATGCACTGCTGCTTCTGATTGCTTGTCTCAGGGGATTTGGTGTGAGATTTAGTAATGTCACCTGTCCACTGCTCTCGCTGGAGGCTGGGGTACTAAAGCCCTACCTCTACAAAGATATTCATCTCCACACAGACACATAGGGGTTGATTTACTAAAACTGTAGAGTGCAAAATATGGTGCAGCTCTGCATAGAAACCAATCAGCTTCCAGGTTTTATTGTCAATTCTTAACTGAACAAGCTGACTTTAGAAGCTGATTGGCTACCATGCACAGCTGCACCAGATTTTGCACTCTACAGTTTTAGTAAATCAACCTCATAGTGCAGTGCAGTGCAGTGATGGTAGATCATTAATGGGAAAATCAGCTGTAGGGAAACCACAGGCAATACAGGCAACAAGTCCTTTGCCCTATGCTTCCTTTTTTATGGGCATAGTTTCCAGAGTTCATATATGTGGACACTGAGAATCTAGCACCAGCATAGAGTGTAATAAAAACCTGTTATGGATTAAAACCCTTCCCCACTTTTTTAAAGCTAAACTCCAGCCTTACTTTCCTTCTTACAACTGTACCAGCTCCTCTCATGTACTAAAATTACTTACTCTGATTTCACTGCACTAGCTTCCCTGCCTGCATTGCATAGATAATCTCAGATACCCATAGGTGAGGTCACAAGTTTTAAAATAAGATAGGAACATATGAAAATAGAAAGGTTTTCATTAAAAATTTAATTAACATGTTGGCATGGAAAAATGAGTTACCAGGGAAGGCAAAATATTAGCATGTTTAACTTTAGCTTCTATTAAGTGATTTCATTCCTGCAAACAACTGTATATATAATTATTTGAAGCTCCAGATCTGGTGGTTGTGTGCTGATGGCATAGATGCTGAGAGCAGTGATGTTTGTATGCATTTGCTTGCTACAGTTGCTGCACCTTTTTTAGAGGAGTGGGAAATAGTTATAACTAGGGGTGGGCAGGGCTCAAGTCCTGCGGGAACGCATGGGAACGGAGTTCCTGTACTTTTTCCACAACAGGAACTCAGTTCCCTTTAGCAGCTCTGCAAGATTTTGAAGTATGCGAGCTGTGTGGCAGGTGCTACACCAGCAGCCGCCGACACAGCTCGCAATAGTAAGTGACGCACACCAGGGGTGGACTGACCATTCAGGCATTGCCAGTAGGGGGGCCCCATGACAGCTTCCGCTTTGATCTACCTGTCAATCACAGCTAGCTGACGGGTAGATCAGGTCCCTGCTGCTAAGGGATTGTGTTTAGTCAGACCTTTCGTGATTCGCTCCTCCCCGCCGCCCCCTCCTCTCCTCATCCTCCCCCCCCCCCAGTCTCCTGCATATTTGCTCTGTGTGTCCCGCTGAATCCCCTATAAAAATAGGACAAGGTGGACAAGGTGCTTTGCCAGGGGGGCAACCCTGGCTAGTTATCCTCCCCATATTGAGGGTGTGTGGCCTAGTATGGTTTTTGGGAGTGCACACTTACACCCCCCCCCCCCCCTTCCAGGCTGAATGCCAGACAAGGTTATGTTATGGAGATTTGGAGGGCATTGGTACCCTCTAAAATGCATTCTACGTCTTTTTTTTCTTTTTGCTTTTTTCATGGTGTCTCCTTTAAAATACATAGCAGATCCTTATCAAGGATAAGAGCCTGGTATGGGTCCGTAACCAAGTAGAAAGCATAAAGAAAATTTCCTCCATGTAGATATAAACAGTAATAAAACAATAATAAAAAGATGTGCATTCTAATACCCACTGTTTCCAAAAGCATTAAAATTGTTTTGCAGTGAAAGAAAGGCCGGCCATACATGGTTTGAATTTTTCTGAACCAGCCGAGATTCGAACCGTTAATGGGCAGGTACCAAGTTGATTGATTCTCTTGCGATTATTGCTAGTGGTACTGTCAGGCAATTGCTCGGCAGGAGGGATCCCCCTCTCTGTGTTGATGGAGGAGTTGTGCAAATTTATTTTCTGCAACCCGTGGTTGTCCACCGCAGGGTTGTCCAGCAATTTAAATTGGGCAAAAACAAGTTGATATACCACATAAATTAACTTTACTGTACAAATGTTTTGAGTTAGCTGGCAGCCACACTGAAGTTTGGGAATTTTTTTTCCCATATGTTCTGGAAATGTTTTGTGTTCCCATTTGGTTTGTGATCAGATAGGTGGCATCCTTCTTTAATTTGTATGAATCAGGCCTCTTTGATTGGTGATTTTTTAATAGACATAATGAGAATTGAATCTGTCACACCTTTTTATAAACTATCTTATCAGTTTTTTCATGGCATTATGCATAGCACAATTAATCCTTTTTAGAACAGAAGGCATTCTCATATTCCAAAAATAAGAGGATTATTCTTTGCTGCTGGAAAGTGGGCGGGGCTATGCAAAGCATACCTTTATGCCCAACAGACAGATGCACATCCATGATTGCTGGTGTATAGTGCAAATACAGTCTAATACTATAGAGCCATTTATTCCAAACATGCATTACAAGTACTTACTGTATATAACACCATAAATTTATGCAGCGCTTTACATATATATATATATATATATATACATGTGTGTGTGTGTGTGTGTGTGTGTTTAGCACTGGCATTATGGCTTATTACTGTATGTTAGAATATTATAATAAAAGTCTATGTACATTTCTATGGCTTAGTATCTGGCGCCATCTAGCGGCCAAACACAGTGAATTCAAACAATTATTGTTTTCACAAAGCACAAAGATTGAATACAGGAAGTGACTGTTATTTACATTGGAAGGTTGACCTCTTTTACCCAGGATGCTTAGTGACCTACTCATGGACACCTTCTCTAACAGTGCATGCTGGGTAGGACATAAAAGGAGCCCGAGCAGCCATTTTAGCTCTCTTGGGAACGCATGGCCTGCCTGTGAGGATCAGTGAGGAATCCTCCCATAGGAAGCCTACAGCCATTACAGAGACACTCGTTTGAGCATCAGAGAACCGGGTTCACCCAGCATGGCGGAACGGAGTGACGGAGCAGGCTGACACAGAAGCAAGCTGCAATCACCGGACCAAAGCTACCATACAGAGCTCCAATCCAGTTGGTGAGCGGGCTGAGGCCCACAGTTTACTGACTTTTTGCACCTAGACAGACTTATATACAGGCCTCACTGGGATTTATAGTCCTATGGAGGAGGAGTATAGCAACTGACATTAGGCAGGAATAAGGCCTATTTGACATTGCACCTGAACCCTTGTAACATAGTTACTGAAGTTATATGGGATCATCTTTAACTCAACTTGAACTACTTTAACCCCTTGGATTACAAATCACAAGGAATATTCCTAGCTAGCGAAGACACGAAGAATAAAGACTGAGTACTTTAAGTGAGATATCACGCCTAGCTATAAAAGTAGGGGGAACTCCCATGTATCTATATTGTGTATAACTGTTTTATCAAAATTCATTGTCCTGTCATTCTATGTTGGAATGACAGCACAATTACTGTAATCACCTGTTTGAATATATTTACAGTAAAATATATTTTTGCTAAGTACCCAGTTGTGCGGAGTATTGTTTTCTCCCAGCAGGTGGAGCCAGTGGATCCTGAGGTTACAATACAGGTATATTGTGTTATATTAAATTGCACTGTATTGTATTGCACCACAGCTGTGTCAAGGGGACTGAGTGCAGGCCCAAATCAAACCAGCAGCTCCTTTGGGGGTCAGTGCTATATATATATATATATATATATATATATATATATATATATATATATATACTTATTTTTTTTTTTTTTTTTTTTTTTTTTATTCACATCAGTCCCTGCTCTCAAGGAGCTTACAAACTAAGGTTCTTAACTCACATTCATACATACACGTACTAGGGCTAATTTAGACAGTAACCAATTACCTACCAGCATGTCTTTGAAGTGTGGGAGGAAACCAGAGTACCTGGATAAACCCACCCATGCACAGGGAGGACATGCAAACTCCAGGCAAATAGTGCCATGGTTGGAACTCAAACCGATGCTAGTGCTGCTAGGCAGATGTGCTAAAGACTGTACTGCCCACAGGTAGTATGCTGTACAAGAAATTCACTTTCAGAGTGTCATATGAACAAAAATCCTGTAAAGCCTTTACCATTAAAAGAAGCAAGTGCAGTATATATTTAACTTACCTTCCTCCTGCATAGGTTTTATAGTTATACTCCACTTGTTATGATACTTAAAGTTCTCTGCATTAAGATAAAAAAAAACTACCTGAGCCCAATCTCGATCCAGTGCTGTGCACGAGAGCAACAGCTCTCTCCCTCCTCACAGGGCAGATTGATAGCAGTGGGAGTCATTGGCTCCTACTGCTGCCAATCTAATCCTATGATGAGGGAGCAAAGCCCTGCAGAGATTCTTTTACCAAGTTTATTTCTATTAACCCTTAAATCATTCTCTCTGTGCTGGAAACATCAAACCCTCTATTCTTCTTCTTTTTTTTTTTTTTATTAAACAAGAATGCTACTAGTGTTGTGTACATTATTGTTCAGATATTATTACTCATCACAACCAAACCATAAAGATATGTCAAATAAAGCCTTTCCTATCCACTTTGTTATTGCTAAGGTCATTTAAGAATGAAAATTTATCATGGAAATTATTATTGCAGAACTAAGAAAACTAAGAGCTAGACATTGTGGATCACTACACCTTATTAATATTCACATATGTTTGCACTTGTCATCCAGAGGTTAATCATGTAGGTGTGCGTCAAGTGAATTAAACATCTCACACATCTTATTAACATCCTTCAGGCATCAAAAAATGATAAATGATAGTGGCTGATATTTGTAGTTATTTATACATTTTTTAGAGCTAAGCTTTTATCAGTTACTATATGCAAACTGTGCAAATGAGAACTGCAAGTGCTAAAGCAACAGGGCACAATGATGGGAAGGAAAGAACTTTTTTTTTGCTTACATTGACAGAATGTTTATAAATAGTCATAGATGTATTTCTATGCTTAATATTGATTGCTCGTGGGTTTCCTGGCCAACCAAAAGGCTGTAGGAGGTTGCGTGTGGAGACAAGAGGATGAAAGGGCCTGCTGATAGATGTAAGGTGCTTTAGTTTATTATAAAATACCCTAATGCCACATGCACACGAGCAGAAATTCCACCAGCAAAAGTCTGATGAGAGCTTTTGGTCCAAAAATGCGGCTGTGTGTATGCTCCATTGGACTTTTGCTAGCGGAATTCCAGCCAGCAAAAGATTGAGAGCATGTTCTCAATATTCCGATTGTCTGTACCAATTCCGATGCGCAAAATTCCTACGCATGCTCGGAAACAATTTGACGCATGCTCGGAAGCATTAAACTTAATTTTCTCGGCTCGTCGTAGTGTTGTACGTCACCGCGTTCTTGACGGTCGAAAGTTCAGCAAACTTTTGTGTGACTGTGTGTATGCAAGCCAAGCTTGAGCGGACTTCCGTTGGAAAAACTATCCAAGATTTTTCCAACAGAAATTCCGCCCGTGTGTACGCGGCATAAGAGAACTTATCCTTTTATCCTATTCCAAAGCCTAAACTCCAGCAAAATGTAGGCACCTCCCTATAAATGACCATCCTAGGCTTGGAAGGAGGCTAGGGTACTATGTGAGTTTTTGGTGCCCCCTGGACATTTTGACCCAATGGCACCTGAAAAGCAGGCATTTCAGTCTGCATTCCTTCTGTATAATAGGCGTAAGACCAGCAAGATAATTGAAATCCTAGTTTATGTTTGCAGCAGTTTCTATGTGTGTGTGAGCCTTAAACTATGCCTATCTCCATAAAAGATCGGGAGCAAGGGAGTTCAATGTGAACTAAGGCAAACAGAGTGAGAAAACAAGGACATGTGTATATGTTTACCAATAAGGATGAGCCCGATGTTCAAGTCGAACATAAGTTCGAATCGAACATTGGGTGTTCACCTGTTCGCCGAAAAGCAAACATTATGCGGTGTTCATGGCAAATTCGAAAAGCTGCGGAACACCGTTAAAGTCTATGGGACACTACCGTAAAAAAAAAACAAAAGTGCTAATTTTAAAGGCTTATATGCAAGTTATTGCCATAAAAAGTGTATAGCAGGGGTGTCCAAACTTTTTTCAAAGAGGGCCACATTTGATGAAGTGAGCATGCTTGAGGGCCGACCATTTTGCCTGACATTCTTTAAACCATTAAAATTCGGTCTAAAGGCCCATACACACGATCTGACTTTTTGACAACCAACATGCAAATTAGCTGTTTTGGACCAACATCCGACCGTGTGTACGCTCCATCGGACCAACTTTTTCCAGGTTTCATCTGACTTTTGTTGGCGGTGCGAACGGACCAACATTCTGCCAACAAAAGTCCGACCGTGTGTACACAAAACCAACGGACTTTTGTACAAACCAATGCAGAACCAATGCAAAAGATCAGACAACAATACAGAAGTTGACTAAAGGTGGCGGTAAAGAGCAGAAAAAACAAGTGATTTGGTGAAAGTTGGCTGAAAAAGTCCTGCCGTGTGTATGCAATACCAACTTGGGGCCAACGCCCTTTGGACAAAAATCCACGGGAAAGTTGGTCCACGGTCCGATCGTGTGTATGAGGCTTTAGGGTGTTCGTCCGAGCACTAATACACAGCCCAACAAGAATTATCTTGCCTTTGTGCTGTGTGTGGTGAATAGATGAGCTCAGGTGTGTTATTTGGATATACCGTATTTAATCGGCTTATAACACGCACCTTAACTTTAAAAAGGAAGTTTCAGGGAAAAAAGTGCCCATCTGCAGCACCCACTCCATTGCCATGAATGCAGCCCCCACCGTATTGCCATGAATTCAGCCCCCACCTTGACATGAATGCAGCCCCCACATTGACATGAATGCAGACTCACCATTGCCGTCAGTGCAGCCTGATTCATGTCCATCTGCAGCCTTGGAGGAGACAGGGAGGGGGGCAGGACGAGCGACAACAGACATACAGGAGAAACTCCTGTTTTTATCAGCGGCCTCTTTAATTGAAAGTCCCACCTCCTATGATGGCCAAACAGTTGTCCAATGGCAGCACAGGAGACAGGACATCCTTTTACACAGGACGACGTGTAAACAGGAAATACTCCTCTCCTGTATGCACGGCACTCGTCCCGCTCCCTCCAAGGCAGCCAGCATATCTATCCTTTGTGGGCCCGACACTCAGGGATTCGTTGGGGGCCACAAAAGACATATGTCAAAATTACCAGGCGGGCCATCCGAAACTGGAACGCGGGCCGCGATTGGCCCGCGGGCCGGACTTTGGACATGCCTGGTGTATAGGAACCTGGGTCCTGCCCCAGGGTACATGTATCAATACAATTTTTTTTTTTTTAAACGTACGTTTTTTCAGGAGCAATGACTTTAATAACGCTAAAAGTGAAACAATAAAAATGAAATATTCCTTTAAATATCATGCCTGGGGGGTGTCCTTCGTATGCCTGTAAAGTAGCGCATGTTTCCCATGTTTAAAACAATACCACATAAAAATGACATTTGTAAAGGAAAAAAAAATAATTTAAAACTGATCACGGCTGTACACCTCCTGTACTCAGAATTCCATTCATTTCTACGGGTATTGTTTAGATACATTTGAGCGCTACACCATAGTCTGTGTGTATTCTGCTATTGGAAAAACATTGCATAAAAATTTAATTTTGCTTTTTTTTTTTTTTCCCCAATAGCATTTTCTGCGTGTTCATACATACATCATACATACACGCTGTAGACACTATCCGTGTATTCTGATATTGCAAAAACATTGCAAAAAAATGTAATTTTGCAGTGGTTTTTTTTTCCCAATAGCATTTTCTGCGTTTTCATAAACGCTTTACATACTGTCCGTGTATTCTGATATTGGAAAAACATTGCAAAAAAATTTAATTTTGCAGTGTTTTTTTTTTTTTCCCCCAATAGCATTTTCTGCATTTTCATAAACGCTTTAGACACTATCTGTTTATTCTGATATTGGAAAAACATTGCAAAAAAATTTAATTTTGCCTTTTTTTTTTCCCAATAGCATTTTCTGCGTTTTCATAAACGCTTTACATACTGTCCGTGTATTCTGATATTGGAAAAACATTGCAAAAATTTTTTATTTTGCAGTGTTTTTTTTCTTCCCAATAGCATTTTCTGCGTTTTCATAAACGCTTTAGACACTATCCGTTTATTCTGATATTGGAAAAACATTGCATAAAAATTTAATTTTGCTTTTTTTTTTTTTTCCCCAATAGCATTTTCTGCGTGTTCATACATACATCATACATACACGCTGTAGACACTATCCGTGTATTCTGATATTGCAAAAACATTGCAAAAAAATGTAATTTTGCAGTGGTTTTTTTTTTCCCAATAGCATTTTCTGCGTTTTCATAAACGCTTTACATACTGTCCGTGTATTCTGATATTGGAAAAACATTGCAAAAAAATTTAATTTTGCAGTGTTTTTTTTTCCCCCAATAGCATTTTCTGCATTTTCATAAACGCTTTAGACACTATCTGTTTATTCTGATATTGGAAAAACATTGCAAAAAAATTTAATTTTGCCTTTTTTTTTTCCCAATAGCATTTTCTGCGTTTTCATAAACGCTTTACATACTGTCCGTGTATTCTGATATTGGAAAAACATTGCAAAAATTTTTTATTTTGCAGTGTTTTTTTTCTTCCCAATAGCATTTTCTGCGTTTTCATAAACGCTTTAGACACTATCCGTTTATTCTGATATTGGAAAAACATTGCAAAAAAATTTAATTCTGCAGTGTTTTTTTTTCCCCAATAGCATTTTCTGCGTTTTCATAAATGCTTTACATACTGTCCGTGTATTCTGATATTGGAAAAACATTGCAAAAAAATTTAATTTTGCGGTGTTTTTTTTCCCCAATAGCATTTTCTGCGTTTTCATAAACGCTTTACATACTGTCCGTGTATTCTGATATTGGAAAAAACATTGCAAAAAAATTTAATTTTGCTGTGTTTTTTTTTCCCCAATAGCATTTTCTGCGTTTTCATACATACACACTGTAGACACTATCCGTGTATTCTGATATTGCAAAAACATTGCAAAAAAAATGTTTATTTTGCAGTGTTTTTTTTTTCCCCAATAGCATTTTCTGCATTTTCATAAACGCTTTACATACTGTCCGTGTATTCTGATATTGGAAAAACATTGCAAAAAAAAATAATTTTGCGGTGTTTTTTTTCTTCCCAATAGCATTTTCTGCGTTTACATAAACGCTTTAGACACTATCCGTTTATTCTGATATTGGAAAAACATTGCAAAAATTTTTAATTTTGAGGGTTTTTTTTTCTTCCCAATAGCATTTTCTGCGTTTTCATAAACGCTTTAGACACTATCCGTTTATTCTGATATTGGAAAAACATTGCAAAAAAAATTAATTTTGCAGTGTTTTTTTTCTTCCCAATAGCATTTTCTGCGTGTTCATAAACGCTTTAGACACTGTACGTGTATTCTCCTATTGACAAAAACACCCATTTAGGGCGAGATCATAAATTTTGAAAATATGAGGAGATCATCAAAAAGGGGACATGGACCGGGTCGTGGTGCTGCTGGTAGCGCTCCTGTTGCAGGGAGAGGACGTGGTCGATCTGTGCCAGCTACACGCACTAGTGAAACACCTTCCTCAGGTGCGAGTACGCGACAGAGCCTGCAGCGGTATTTTGGTGCGCCTAATGAGGCTGTACGAATGTTGAGGCCAGGACAAGTACAGGCGATAGTAGATTGGGTTGCTGACAGTGCCTCCGGTTCCTTCACATTGTCTCCCACCCAGTCTCCTGATGAAAGCTCAGAGTTGGCACCTGCAGCCGATGTCCATCAGTCTTTCACCTCACCCCCTTGCAAATCAGCCAATCAGTCTGAGCCCCAAATCATGCAGCAGTCTCTTCTGCTTTTTGATGACTCTGTTAGCAGGGTTTCCCAGGGCCATCCACCTAGCCCTGCCCCAGAAGTGGAAGAGATTGTGTGCACCGATGCCCAACCACTTATGTTTCATGATGAGTACATGGGAGGACCATCGCAGCACGTCTCGGATGATGACGAAACACAGGTGCCAACTGCTGCTGCTTTCGCCATTGTGCAGACCGACAAGGAGGGCAGGGGTGAAGACTGGGTGGAAGATGATGTGGAGGACGATGAGGTCCTTGACCCCACATGGAATCAACGTCATGCAGGTGACCAGTGTAGTTCGGAGGAAGAGGCGGTGGTCGCACAGAGCCACCAGCACAGCAGAAGAGGGAGCAGGGTGCAAAAGCGGAGCGTCCGTCCTCTAGACAGTACGTCTGCTACTGCCCAACGCAACAAGGGATCGAGCACACTAAAGCCAGGTCCAAGGAATTCCCTAGCGTGGCAGTTCTTCAGACAATGTGCTGATGACAAGACACGAGTGTTTTGCACGCTGTGCAATTAGAGCTTGAAGCGAGGCATAAACGTTCTCAACCTGAGCACAACCTGCATGACCAGGCATCTAAGTGCAAAGCACGAGATGCAGTGGAGTAGACACCTCAAAAACCAAGAAAGGTCTCTGGCTCCTCCTGCTTCCTCTTCTGCTGCAGTCTTGGCCTCTTCATCCACCTCTGTAGTGACAGTGACACCTGCCAACCCGCAAACAGAGGATCTGCCAGCAACACTACCACCTGGGTCACCAACCATCTCCACAATGTCCCATGTAAGCTTTCAGCTTTCTATTTCCCAAACACTGGAGCGGAAGAGGAAGTACCCCCCTAGCCACCCGCGATCCCTGGCCCTTAATGCCAGCATTTCAAAATTCCTCGCCTTTGAAATGCTGTCATTCCGTCTGGTTGAGACGCAGAGTTTTAAAAGGCTGATGTCATTGGCTGTCCCACAGTACGTCGTGCCCAGCCGCCACTACTTTTCCAGATGAGCTATCCCTTTCCTGCACAACCAAGTGGGGGACAAAATCAGGTGTGCACTGCGCAACGCCATCTGTTGCAAGGTCCACCTAACTACGGATGCGTAGACCAGTAAGCACGGTAAGGGACATTATATCTCCCTAACAGCACACTGGGTAAATGTAGTGGCGGCTGGGCCTGAGGCGGATAGCACTTTGGCGCATGTCCTTCCACCACCGAGGATTGCAGGGCACTTCAGTTTGCCTCCTGTTGCTAACTCCTCCTACTCCGCCTCCTCATCCTCTACCGCCTCCTCATCCGGTCAGCGTAACACCTTCACCACCAACTTCAGCACAGCCAGGGCTAAACGACAGCAGGCCCTTTTAAAACTTTCCTGTTTGGGGGAAAAACCCCACACCGTGCAGGAGTTGTGGAGAGACATGGAACAACCGACGGATGAGTGGTTGGTGGCAGTGAGCCTCAAGCCCAGCCTGGTGGTGTGCGATAATGGGCGAAATCTCGTAGCAGCTCTGGGCCTTGCCGGTTTGACGCACATCCCTTGCCTGGCGCATGTGCTGAACTTGGTGGTCCAGAGGTTCCTTAAGAATTACCCCAATATGCCAGAGCTGCTGCAGAAAGTGCGGGCCGTCTGTGCGCACTTTCGGCGTTCTCACCCTGCTGCTGCTCGCCACTCAGCGCTGCAGCATAACTTCGGCCTTCCCGCTCACCGTCTCATATGTGACGTGCCCACAAGGTGGAACTCAACCCTTGCACATGCTTGCCAGACTGTGCGAGCAGCAGCAGGCGATAGTGGAGTTTCAGCTGCAGCACGCACGCGTGAGTCGCTCTGCGGAACAGCACCACTTCACCGCCAATAACTGGGCCTCCATGCGAGACCTGTGTGCCTTGTTGCGCTGTTTCGAGTACTCCACCAACATGGCCAGTGCCGATGACGCCGTTCTCAGCGTTACTATCCCAGTTCTATGCCTCCTTGAAAAAACTCTTCAGGCGATGATGGAAGAGGCTGTGGCACAGGAGGAGGAGGAGGAGGAAGAGGGTTCATTTCCAAGGCTTTCAGGGCAGTCATTTACAAGTGGCTACGAGGGTGGGTTCCTGCACCAACAAGCGCCAGGTACACAATTGTCTGGCAGCAAGGGCACAGTTCTGGAGGATGACGAGGTGGAGGATGAGGAGGAGATGGAGGAGGAGGAACCATGTTCACAACAGGGTGGCACCCAGACCAGCTCATGTCCATCACTGCTGCGTGGCTGGGGGGATACAGAGGACACAGACAAAACACCTCCCACAGAGGACAGCTTTTCTTTGCCTCTGGGCAGCCTGGCACACATGAGCGATTACATGCTGCAGTGTCTCCGCAACGACCGCCGAGTTGCCCACATTTTAACTGGTGCTCATTATTGGGTGGCCATCCTGCTGGATCCCCGTTACAAGGACAACGTGCCGTCCTTAATTACCTCACTGCAGCGTGATCGTAAGATGCGTGAGTACAAGCGCACGCTGGTAGACGCGCTGCTGGTGGCATTCCCACTTGGAAGCAGGGGTACGGTGGAAGCACAAGGCGAAGGCAGAGGAGGAGGAAAAGGTCGCCAACGCAGCCGGGGCACCGCCAGCACCTCGGAAGGCAGGGTTAGCATGGCCGGAATGTGGAAAAGCTTTGTCAGCACGCCACAACAACCAGCACCACCAGCTGAGATGGAACGTCTTAGCAGGAGGCAGCATTTCACCAACATGGTGGAGCAGTATGTGTGCACACGCGTACACGTACTGCATGACGGGTCTGCCCCCTTCAACTTCTGGGTCTCCAAATTGGGCACATGGCCTGAGCTTGCCCTGTACGCCTTGGAGGTGCTGGCCTGCCCTGCTGCCAGTGTATTATCTGAACGTGTATTTAGCAGGGCAGGGGGCGTTATCACAGACAAGCGCAGCCGCCTGTCCAGAGCCAATGTGGACAAGCTCACGTTCATTAAAATGAACCAGGCATGGATCCCACAGGACTTGGCCATACCTTGTGCAGAATAGACACATATACCGGTGTTCTGACGAAAACTGTCTTGCTATCGGATAGTGTCCGGCCACTTACTGCGCAGGTGCAGTGCTTGCGCAGTACGGAGGACAAGGAGATTCACAAAATCTCCAAAGATGAACGTCGAGTGCAGGTTCAAGCCCGACCATCCAAGTGGACATACGGTAGCACATAGTAACAGGGCCCCTCACGGGCTCGCTTGGCTAGGCTTCAACCTCGGATGATGTGGCTTGAACCTGGAGTCACCGCGCATCGTCTTCAGAGAGTTTCGAAATCCCTTTGTCCTACGTACTGAGCAAGCGCAGTACAGGGCGGATACTATGTGACGGGGGACAGAATTCGACACATCATTCACCACTAGCCTTACCCAGCCATTGTTGTATTTTTGAACCAGTGTTGGCTACCTCGTCCTCCTCCACCGCCGCTTCCACCTACACCGCCACATCCACCGCCACCTCAACCTCCTACTCCATTTGAATTTCGTCCTCCTAGGTCAAGATTATAATTTTTTCATTTTTTTTAATTTCCAAGTATTTTATTTTCCCACTATCTTATCCATTAAATTGAATAATTTTTTCAAGAAAGTGCGTATTCTTGGGTATTCCCACCATATGTGCGGCATTGTGCCGTTGAGTATCTGAGGTTCTTAATGACTTCCTGTACCTCTTCTGCTGAGAAGGGGGCCTTCAGCATTTTTTTTTTTTTTATGTTATTTTAAGTTATTCCCTATCCACATTTGTTTGCAGGTCACTTGCCATGCTCTTAACAACATTTTGTTGCCATTTGCAGCCCTCTAGCCCTTTCCATGACCTTTTTACAGCCATTTTAGTGTTCAAAAGTCTGGGTCCCCATTGACTTCAATGGGGTTCGGAGTTCGGGGTCAAGTTCGGTCAAGTTTGGTCCCGAACCCGGACTTTTTTCCGAAGTTCCGCCGAACCCGCCGAACCCGAACATCCAGGTGTTCGCTCAACTCTACATATGAATGTTACTCATCTAGAAATCAATGTATCAATCTATCTCATGGAATTATCTGAGCAACAGTCTGCACTAACTTTAGAATTCTGATTTATCTGTGAAAATGTACATATCTAGATAGAAGGCAGGTACTCACCATGTGGAAAAGCTGCTTTACACAGAATATATATATATATATATATATATATAAATATAAAGTATTAGCTGTATATTTTTATTTGATGTGAAAAAAAATATGTAATAGCAGAGTTTTCTTTTTTTATATGATCTTGTGCCTTGAAGTTTATGTGTACACCTATGATACTTTCACTTGTGGCAGGATAGGTAAGGCATATTGTGTGGGTAAAAGGACATTGGCATATTTGTGCAGTGGGCACAGTGAGTAGGGAGAGGTTTTCACATAATCATGCAATTTTAAGTCATGCCCACTGTTCAGTATATCAGATTTTGTTCTTTCTCTGTGACAAGGACACGCTAGGTTGTTCACAATCATAGGAATGCAGCTGAATTTTGGTGACCTTTTTTGCTGCTGTTTAAATACCAGAAAAAAATTGTCAGAGAAGATTCCATAAATATTTCCTGTATTCCCTGTGATGACAGAAAAGCAAGCTTTATGCTGAATTTGTTCAGTTTCTTACATTTTCAGTCTCCTATGACATAAAGATATTTGAAAGGGAGCAATTAACAATTTATCACCATCATATAAATGAAAGTAAAACATATCTGAGTAATTGAAATTACTACATAATCAATAAAAAATAAAGCGTATGTAAATTCTAATAATGAACTTCTCTTTTTTGCTATCTTTGGGTCTGTTAAATATACTGTTGAAAGCATTTTGTTTTATCTGTTCAATCATTAAAAGTAAAAAAACAAGGTTTGTAGTTTCCTGTATACACTGTCTGATTCCGCTGAGATGCCAAGCAGTGTAATCAGAGCTCTTCAGTTCACCTCTGTGTAGCACAGAACACCTCTCCCCATGTTACATAAGATATGTTCTGTAGTCTTAAGATGCTTTCTGTCATTGGGTGATAACATTGCTCTTCCGTAGATACAGTACGGTGTGTGTGCATTGTCACTCTAGGCTAGACTCTTCATTTCCCTAATATCTTCAAGCCTTCTGATCCATTGTTGGATGTTGAAAGGACTTCCATAATGTTGGTATGCATGAGCGTGCTGCGCTGATCATATGATGCAACACTGATGCTTTATTTGTGATCATTGGAAAATAGAGTTGTCGTGTAAAAGGTAGAACTCAGGCGTTTTGGGGAGTTCCCGTTCTGAGAATTTTTGAGTGATCTCGTGGACTTGTGTCCAAAAAGTATCAAGGGAGGAGCAGGACCAGGACACATGTAGCATGTCACCCTTACCCTGTCCACATCTCCAACAAGTTTTTGACACAGTGGGATATATAGAATGTAGGAGGGCAAGAGTATGGTACCAAGAAGTGACTATTTTACACCCTGATTCCTGATACATGTTACATATGGAGGATCTGAAGGACATGGTGAGGACATGGTGAGGATTTTCACTTGTTCTCGTGAGGACAAAACAATACCCAGATCTTTCTCCCAGAGATCTAAGTAGTTTAGTGAGGATTTAGAAACCTCCACAAGTATAACTTCCCATATACAGTGCCTTGCAAAAGTATTCTCCACCATTGGCTTTTTACCTATTTTGTTACATTACAGCCTTTGGTTCAATGTTTTTTTAATCTGAACTATATGTGATGGAACAGAACACAATAGTCTAAGTTGGCAAAGTAAAATTAGAAAAATAGATACATAAAAGTATTTTTCAGAAATATAAAAATGATAATTGGCGTGAGCGTATGTATCTGGTGCAAGCAATTAACTTCAGAAGTCATATAATAATATCCACCTGTGTGCAATTTAAGTGGCACATGATCTGTCATTACATATACACACCTTTTTTAAAGGCCCCAGAGGCTGTAACACCCAAGCAAGAGGCACCACTAACCAAACACTGCCATGAAGACCAAGGAACTTTCCAAACAAGTAAGGGACAATGTTGTTGAGAAGTACCAATCAGAGTTAGGTTATAAAACAAAATCCAAATCTTTAATGATCCCTAGGAGCACCATCAAATCTATCAAAACCAAATGGAAAGAACAGGGCACAACAGAAAACCTGCCAAGAGACAGCCACACATCAAAATGGACCGGGCAAAGAGGGCATTAATTCGAGAGGCAGCACAGAGACCTAAGGTAACCCTGGAGCAGCTGCAAAGTTCCACAGCAGAGACTGGAGTATCTGTACATAGGAGGACAATAAGCCTTACGCTCCAGTTGGGCTTTATGGCAGAGTGGCTAGAAGAAAGCCATTACTTTCAGCAATAAACAAAATGACACGTTTTGAGTTTGCGAAAAGGCATGTGGGAGACTCCCAAAATGTATGGAGGAAGGTGCTCTGGTCTGATGAGACTAAAGTTGAACTTTTTTACCATTAAAGAACGATGTGTCTGGCGCAAACCCAACACATCACATCACCCAAAGAACACCATCACCATGTTTTTCAGCAGTCGGGACTGGAAAACTAGCCAGGGTTGAGGGAAAGATGGATGGTGCTAAATACAGGGATATTCTTGAGCAAAACCTGTACCACTCTGTGTGTGATTTGAGGCTAGAATGGAGGTTCACCTTCCAGCAGGGAATGGATCCCAAACACACTGCTAAAGCAACACTTGAGTGGTTTAAGGAGAAACATGTAAATGTGTTGGAATGGCCTAGTCAAAGCCCAGACCTCAGTCCAATAGAAAATCTGTGGTCAGACTTAAAGATTGCTGTTCACAAGCACAAACCATCCAACTTGAAGGAGCTGGAGCAGTTTTGCAAGGAGGAATGGGTAAAAATCCCAGTGATAAGATGTGGCAATCTCAAAGAGACTTATCCAAAGCGACTTGGAGCTCTGATAGCCACAAAAGGCGGCTCTACAAAGTATTGGCTTTAGGGGGGTGAATAGTTATGCACATTGACTTTTTCTGTAATTTTGTCCTATTTGTTTTTTGCTTCACAATAAAAAATAAAAAAACATCTTCAAAGTTGTGGGCATGTTCTGTAAATGAAATGATGCAAATCCTCAAAAATCCATGTTAATTCCAGGTTGTGAGGCAAAAAAACACGAAAAATGGGGTGTGAATAGTTTTGCAAGGCACTGTATTTTACAGGTTTCAGACAGAACAGAAAGTAAAGAGAAATTACTACAGAGGGGATACAAGAAGTAATACAAATATATAAATACAATAGAATACAAATAATAAACACCACCCAAAAAATATTAAAACTTACAAAAAATTACCAGAAAGACTCCCATAAAAAAGAATCCCCTCAACAAAAACGTTTTTAAGACTGCCCCAATGACTTAAATTACATAATTATAAATCTGGATAAAAAATATTAACATAGTTATCCTTGTTACCATTCCTATTTTGGAATGACTCAGGTCATAAATAATAATTACAAATAAGGATGAGCCGAACACCCCCCCCACCCCGGTTCGGTTCACACCAGAACTTGCAAACAGGCAAAAAATTTGGACGAACACATGAACACTGTTAAAGTCTATGGGGCACGAAGATGAATGAAAATTCATAATTTTAATATGTTTAAAGGCTTATATGCAAGTTATTGTCATAAAAAGTGTTTGGGGACCCGGGTCCTGCCCCATGTATCAATGCAAAAAAAAGTTTTAAAAACGTCAGTTTTTTCGGGAGCAGTGATTTTAATAATGCTTAAAGTGAAACAATAAAAATTAAATATTCCTTTAAATATCATACCTGGGGGTGTCTATAGTATGCCTGTAAAGTGGTGCAGTTTTCCCATGTTTAGCAAAGTCCATGGCTCTTTGGGTCTATCCCCATCTGTCCCCATCTGACGCCACGTGACGTCAGAGGAAGGCGGGTCGCCCGTTTATGTCACCGGGTGGCCTCGCCCTCAGCTATATAACAGCTGTCATTGAGAAGAAGCATCACTCAGCGGGAGCCTCCCATGGAGGCAGAGCTGTTGCAGCTTTTTTTGGGCTCATCGGGCGTCGTGAGATGGAGCTACATTGCGGGACATTTTTATTTTTTATTTTTTTTAATAAAGGACTTGTCCCAAAATGTCTACTGTCTTTTTTACTATTTTTGACACTTTTTTGTGAAATGGTAGTGGTACAATGTACCCGTTACCAATTCACATAGAAGTGAGCCCGGGATCTGGGGGTCCCCTTGTTAAAGGGGGCTTCCTCCCGCAGACTCCCACAACCACTGGGCAAGGGTTGTGGGGATGAGGCCCTTGTCCCCATCAACATGGGGACAAGGTGCTTTGGGGGGCTACTCCAAAGCAACCCCCCCATGTTGAGGGCATGTCTCTCTCTCGTCCCCCCTCTTTTCCTGTGGCCTGCCAGGTTGCCTGCTCAGATAAGGGTCTGGTATGGACTTTGGGGGACCCCTACTCCATTTTTTTTTGGCGCAGGGTTTTCCTTAATATCCATACCAGACCTGAAGGACCTGGTATGGATTTTGAGGGGTTCCCATTAATATTCATACCAGACCCAAAGGGCCTGGCAATGGAATGGGGCAGGCCCATGGCGTTTTTTTAAATGAGTTTTATCTATATTGCTGAGACCCGACAATTTATTACAGCTGCACTCAGTTTTAAATTAACTTTACTGTGGTACTGTTCTAAACACGGTAAAAATGTGCCACTTTACAGGCATACTATAGACACCCCCCAGGTATGATATTTAAAGGAATATTTCATTTTTATTGTTTAACTTTAAGCATTATTAAAATCACTGCTCCCGAAAAAAGGAGGGGCCGGACATTGCGTAGGAATGCCCGGAAGTGGGAGCAGGTACCTGAATTTGACAGGTATCTGCACCCCCTCCCCCCTGAAAGGTGCCAAATGTGGCACCGGAAGGGGGGAGGAATCCGATCAGCAGAAGTTCTATTTCTGGGTGGAACTCTGCTTTAATTGCATTATTCCATGTGCATTGTTTAAAGGCAACCTATTGAATGTAAATGGGATGCCTATGCACCATAACGTGGTAAAAGTCATAAATGACCCTTTTTGTAATATTATGTCACTTGTGTATTATTTTGTAACCCTACTGTGCACTACTGGGCATTGTGGCATGCTACAATGCAGGTGCATTTCCTTAGTGCATGTGTATGTTATTTAAATCAAATGGCACCCCAATGCAGTAGAGGATGTTACATGTAAATTGTATATGTGCTCTGAGAATGGAGAAATTCTCAGTTACCTGGACCTGTTGGTCACACTTCAAAACAACCGCCGAGTACAAGCAGCACGTTCCCCCAGACTAGAGAACGATTCCCCAGGGGGATCTTGCCCCGCCCTTACCTACAGACAACCGATCGAGAGGTCACTCCCCTCACCTCTACCCTACCCTTTACCCTCACCCCACCCCCTCTCCCCCTCCTAACCTGCTCCTCTACACCCCTCTTTCTCTTGGCTCCTCCCGAAATCTCCCCCTTCATAGCTATCACATATGCCCCCCTGCCCTTATCTGTGTTCTACCCAAGTCCCTTCTTTTGTTGATGTCCCCTAGTCCCCACTCTTTCCCCCCCACCTCTCAATTCTCTCTTTACCCTCATGCTCCCCCCGCATGAGTCGGCTCTGTCTTTCTTACCCCTCCCCTCTCTCCCTCTCCCATAAGACACCATCTCTTAGGTGTCAGATGCAATATATCTAGTAGCACGGTTGGTAGGCAGTCGGAACGCGGATTAAAATAATAAAGGCTCCGGACCACTTGCACTTCCCCTCCCACCTATACAAATGCTGGAGTCATTCATATTCCTGCCTGTAATGCCATTATATGCTGTACCAAAAGTTATTTTTCCCTGATTGCACTTGTTCTGTTATGTACCTTGTACTGTGATCTTTGTGAATTTGCTCAATAAGAACTTTATGGGAAAAAAAAATTGTATATGTGCTCTGAAGGTTTACACCAAGTCTTCTTTATGTGATGCTCAACAGGGCTGGACTGGGACAACAATTTGGCTCTGGACTTCATCCAGACCGGCCCATTTTAATTTTGAGTGTCCCCATCAGCACCACCCCTTACATCAGAGTGTCCCCATTAGCAGTCCCCTTACATCAGAGTGTCCCCATCAGCAGACCCCATTACATCAGGGTGTTCCCATCAACACCCCTTTATATCAGTGTGTCCCCATCAGCACCCCCCTTACATCAGAGTGCCCCATCAGCACCCCCTTACATCAGAGTGACCCCATCAGCAGCCCCCTTCACATTAGAGTTTCCTCCCTCTCCTCCCCCTGCCACGTGTACTCACAGTTCCGAAGGCTGCTTCTCGATCCTCTCTCCAGTCATGTGATAAGTGACAAGTGATAAGGGGAGAGACAAAGGAAAGTCTACCAGCTGTCTATCTCCCCCTGCAGGCTGAAGGGGGCAGAAAGCCTAATCCTCTCTCCAGCAAGTGTCGGCAGCTGCTCCTTGGTGACAGGAGTGAAATCAAGATTACTCACTGTCAGTGAGGAGCAGCTCCAGGACTGCGCCTGACCGGCCCACTGAGCAATCGGCCCACCGGGAAACTCCCTATAGTCCCAATGGCCAGTACATGCCTGAGGCTCAAGGCTGTTTAGCTACTGAAAGTCTATGTATGTATGAGTACTTACATTTTAAGATTTAAGTCATGTAGATACTGTATATAAAAAGGTATTGAGAATGCTACCCCTTGAAGTAAATGGGTATGTAGCATACTACAATTATATCACAGGCTATTGTATTTAGGATTTTATGGATTTTACAATCTTTAACATAAAAATGAAACAAAACCAGTATTGATTGAATGTGTATTAATTGAGTTTTCAATTTCTTGGAAGGGTCCATTAGTCTCTCTGAAGGCTAATTATATTCTGAAGGAACAGCAGTCATTAGGGCTGCCTCTGTTCAGTGGTTCATCTCAAGTCTCAGATATAGAAGAGACTTCATCTGAAACAACACAACAAGTAGTTTGAATTTATGGTTTCACAAATAAATACTGTATGTGTTCCTTAATAAATAAAAGCAATGTATTAAAAAATGTATATATACCATTTGATGAATTTATTGTTTAGCTTTTCTGTCCCTTCCTTTTAGTTCAAACTATTGTTAACTTATTGTTATTGTTAACTATTGTTTGATTTTTTAACTATTTGTAATAATTTCATCCAAAATCCTCTTTTATTCTCTTGTTATTTTAGCTTCCAAATTTCCCATAACACCAACTGAAGAAAATAGTATTGAAATATAGAAAAGATAGGATTTATTATACACATGAAAAACACATAAATGACACAGAGGACACCACGCACACGCGCCGTGCAGACAGCATGGCGAGCCGAGCAAGCCAAACGACGCACGCACAGTGACATCATCCAGGCGCGATGAGGAGGGGCACGAAGCACTGGCGTTCCACCGGTGCAGCAAGCCATCTCATGATGACAGGTCATCATGGATACCAAGGGTAGGGGGAAGTCCGCAATGGTCTAGCGGAACCCATATCCCTGGAGAATTCTCAAAGTAGACTATCTCGCCGCGCCGGGTGCACATGAAACGGGTGACAAATATAACATGGCCCACTAACTTGAAAAACAGTACTAAAAAATCAAAAATAAGTATTTATTCATGTACATTGATATTTATTCTGCCCTTTTTTGTATATTTGTCTCCTCTAGACTCTTCATTGATTGGACCTCAGTGCACATGCCAGCCTGCTGTCTGTCTGGAAATCCAGACCCCAGTGGGGCTGGTGGGTGTGAGTAAGGGGATAGCTATCCCCCTCCATTCTATGCCCCCCCTCCTCTCCGCAATAGCCAAATTGACCAGCATTTGGTGGATGGGATCTGTGCCATAGATACTCTATTCCACAATGTTTTTTCCTCACTTTTAATATTTTTGGATGCTTAAATGTACTTATTTAGTGATTATGATGTAAGTATTGCCATGTAGGTACTATTCAATGATCACATAGTACTGTGTGCTAGGATTTGTTGACTGATTACTTTACATTTAAATCTCATAGACACTGTACTCCCTGTGAAAACCCCTGATGACGGAGACTACAACTCATTTCTGAACAGTTGTTGGGTTCAGGAAGCTGTATCATGTATTTTTGCTACCGTTTGTACATTATCATGCATCCTTGATCATGCGTCATTTATGTGTTTTTCATGTGTATAATAAATTCTATTTTTTCTATAATTTTGATGTGGTAGTGCCTTTAAAGTCCCACCGATAGGGGGTTCCTCTATTTCTATATTTCCTTGGGATGTGGCACACCCCTTCAAGCAGTTTATACCAGAAACCCTTTTTTCATTGAAGAAAATTGTATCTACCATATAAAAGCTTCCTTTGGACTATTCAAATTACATTTATGCCACGTACACACGGTCAGAATTTCCGATGGAAACAGTCCGATGGTAGCTCTTCAACGGATTTTCCAACCGTGTGTATGCAATTCTGACATGCAAAATTCCAACGCATGCTCGGAAACAATTCGACGCATGCTCAGAAGCATTAAACTTCCCTTTTATAGTGCTGTCGAACGTGTTTTATGCAGCTGTGTTACAGACCTTTGAATTTGGTGTGACCGTGTGTAGGCAAGACAGTTTGAGCGAAATTCCGTCGGAATTCCGACGGGAAAACCATCAGAGCTTTTTCCGAGGAGAATTCCGACCGTGTGTACATGGCATTACTGTCCAATTTTTTTTTCATTCAAGCTAAAATTTATTTAGTAGAATTAATAGCAAAGTGTAATAGCAAAATAAAGTGATAAGAACTTAGGAAAAATAAGAATGGGTAAAATTGTTATTTTTCTATTCTTTAACCACTTCCATACCAGGCACTTTCCCCCCTTCCTGTCCAGGACAATTTTTAGATTTCAGCGCTGTTGCACTTTTAATGACAATTGTGCAGTCATGCAACACTGTACCCAAACAAATTTTTTATAATTTTCTTCCCACAAATAGAGCTTTCTTTTGGTGATATTTTATCACCTCTGAGGTTTTGAATTTTGGAGCTATAAACAAAAAAAGACTGTCAATTAAAAAAAAAAAACATTGGTGGTACTGATAGATGGCACTGATAGGCGGCACTGATGGCACTGATAGGTTGGCACGGATGGGCACTGATAGGCGGCACTGGTGGGCACTGATAGGCAGCACTGATAGGTGGCACTGATCGGCTCTCCCTGTCAGCGTGAACCGAGGAAAGCCATTTACCAGCACTTCCTGGTTCACGCTGTCATCAGCTGTGATTGGTCACGTCATATGACGTCCGGTCAGGATATCACAACCACTTTGCCACCGTCATTCTGCTATATGGTGGGCGGCAAGTGGTTAAATCAGAGTCAATGGCTTGGTATTTTTGACAGCTATTTTATATAAGAGAAATTCACAAAACATGGACTGTTGGGGGTACTTGAGGGCAGAGTTGAGAACCACTGCTTTAGGACACAGGTTTTAAAAATTGCACACATTTGACCTTGTTCTTTTAATTAGGAGGCACATTTGCAGGCAGAAAGTCGGCTTTATTTCAGCCAGAAAAGTAAATAACAAAGGCCCATTTCACTATTAATGAACTGACACAAAACTCTATGCATAACTTTTGGCCACACGACTTTGGGATTTGTGGCTGGTAGGCACCCATAAATATACTGACCTGCTACAATGGGTAGAACATCATCGAACACCTTCTCTGTTCATCCATCTAGATATAAAGAAGGCGTTCAATGGATTGGACTGGAACTTCTTGAAAGCAGTTCTAATAAAATTTGGCTTCTCTGGTCCGATACTTAAAGCAATAATGGCACTTTTTTCCTCCCCTTGTACTAAAGTTATAACCTCTGACCCCTTCCATATAACCAATGAAATCCGTCAAGGCTGTCCTCTGTCCCCACAAATTTTTACCCTTGTTATGGAACCACTGGCCACTCCGTTCGCACCAACCCCTCTATTTCTGGCATTAAGGTTGGCGATCTCAACCAATAAATTGGCCTTTATGCCGACGATGTGATCATTTCTATAACCAACCACACACAATCACTCCCTCATATCCATCTTACCCTGGAACCTTTTAGCAAAGCATCCTTGTACAAGATCAACTATTCAAAGTCATGTATGATTGGGGCAAATATTGACCTGAATACCAAACAGCATTTCTCAACACACCTCTTTTTTTGTGGGCCCCTGACTCTACTCTTTCATATCTAGGGATTCTCCTGAAAACTCCTACCTCTGGTCTACCTCTAATTAACTTTTTACATCTAGTATCTACAAAAAATATTATGGGATCTACAAACTATCCAAACCGCATGGGCTGGATACATTGCACTAACCAAGATGTAACTTCTACCTCATATACTATATGCATTTTGAACTATGCCTGTCCTCTTTTTTCTTGTTCAAATATTTTATTGATGAAACAGTTCAGTATTTTACAGTGAAAAGTAATACATTTTGTGATAAGTAAGTCATAAGCAAACAGTAATAAGTATATGATAACAAGAATATACATGACCTTTAAGGAGGGAGAGCATTTTTTAGGAAACTTATATGCAAGCAGAAAACATGTCGCCGGCTTGGAAGTCAGATAAGGATCATGGGGGGGGGAAATTTTAAACAACAGTGAGAGAATTGGTCCTGAGGGTGTGCTCAGTATTTGTTTAGAAAGGCTCCTCTATATAGTGTAGCCGGGGAGTAGTGTAACCTTGTCCTTAAGGTAATGGGAAATTTTACCATGGGGATAAGTTCCGTGGGAGGATATATCGTATCGTTCACTCCTTTGGTAAACTAGTAAAGAAAGGATAAAAAAAAAATGTGGATAGTGGAGAGAAGTCTTGCACCGTGTGTGGTTTAGGTCTCAGAATAATGGGCTCAACGTCCCGCAGATACGGGAAGTGGTGGAGGAGCAGGATTAACTAATCAGCCTGAAAAGCAGTGGGTAAAGGAGTCACAGGTGGGAAAGAATGGGAGAGAAGAGGGGTTCCCTAAAGAGGATCTCATTACCCTTGTCCCGATGCCCATTCTTATCTCAGGTGGGGGGGGGTGTATCAATGCGTCTAGGGAAGTATAAGGGAGTCATCCAGGTCTAGGGGTAAGAAGTGGGTAATCCAGGGTCTCCAAAGCTTTTCATATTTGGCTACTTTATCCAGTATGACTGCTTCTGCTTTGGCATGGATCATGGCTTAAATGATTCAATGGCTACTTTCCCTCTGAGGCGCTTTACAGGTGCTACAGCGCTAAAAATAGCACCTGTATAGCACCTGTAAAGTGCCTCTCCTGTGTCTCCAATGTGAAAGCCCGAGGGCTTTCACACTGGAGCAGTGCGCTTGCAGGATGGTCAAAAAAGTCCTGCAAGCCGCATCTTTGCATCGCTATAGGAGCAGTGTATTCACGGCTCCTAAAGCCCCCCTTCCCATTGAAAACAATGGGGAAGCGCCGCAAACCCGCTGGCAAAGCTGCGCCTTGTGGCACTTTGCAGGCGGTTTTAACCCTTTTTCGGTCACACTGCTAGCGGCCGAATAGCACCGCTAAAACAACGGTAAAGCGGCGCTAAATATAGCGCTGCTTTACTGCCGATGCCCACAATGCCTCAGTCTGAAAGTAGCCTTAAGGTCAACAAGTATGTTGCACTTAAATTAAATAAACAGTAAATAAATTATATAAACAAGTGAGTCCAAGAGTCACAATAGTGAAAGTTTGAATGTTGTGTCACCAACTTCCTCCACCTTACCAACGAGCGTTGACCACCTATTTTGGGGGGTCAACATAGGCTTGTATGTCTGGAAAGCTCCACATCTGTAAAGAGGTCCACTCAACAGAAACCACCGCCGGGGAAGATATCAGGTTTAGTTTACTCCAACCATGTAAAAGAAAGGTTTCATATACTCCAAGTGACAGACAAACGCCACAATAGTGTAAAACCTTTTTTACCAAGCCTTAATGTAGGTAATGGACTTACATGAAAAGGCGATTAAAACAGTATGTACTGGACACAGTGGTTCCAGAGGTAAATTCTCCAAACGCGATGACAGGAAATTATGCTATTGCCCGTAGAGTGATTCTATGTTTCATGACCAGAAGACATAATGAAGAGGTCTTCAATGCTTTTGCTATGGTTTGTTTAGCTTCTGTCATGACATAGAGTAATGCCCCGTACACACAATTGGAATTTCCTTCGGGAAAAATATTGGATGGTTTTTCCGACGGAAAAATAGAGAACCTGCTCTCAATCTTTTGCTGTCAGAAATTCCACCAGCAAAAGTCTGATGGAGCATACACACAGTCAGAATTTCTGACCAAAGGCTCATATCAGACTTTTTCTGGCAGAATTTCCGATCGTGTGTATGGGGCATAAGAGTTTAAACTGGCGATATGTTAAAGCATGTGGGTTGCTATTTAGGAGTGTAACTGCTGGATCAAGTCGTAGGGATGAATCAAACAAGGTTGACAGGATTTTGAATACTTCTGTTCAGAAGGTACGAACTTTGGGGCATTCCCACCAGATAAGTACATGGGTCCCTGGTGTATTACAACCTCGGAAGCAGTTGGGGGAGTAACTGGGGAGGAATTTGGAGATCCTGGCGGGTACCATCTAGTGAGAACTTTGTAATTTGTCTCGAGGCACAATGTTCAGGGAGGCAGATTTAGTGGTCTGCCAGATTTGTGATCAATCTGCCATATCAAGTGTGAGGTCAAGGTTCCTCTCCTATTTCTGGGTAGGGAAGTAGTTGAACATTTAAGTCTGAGATAAGTCCTTGTCTATGGGGGTCTGTGTTGCAGGCTCTCTCAAAGGATGTGAGGTTTGGGGTAGTTTAGGTAGGGGGTACATTTTGAGAGAACAAGTGCTTGAGTTGGAGATATCTAAAGATTTCTGCTGGGGGCAGGTTAAATGTTTTGCGAAGCGTTGGAAAATGTATGATGATTTGTAAGGCAAATAAGTGGTGGGCTCTGATTAGTCCAGTATTGGTCCAAGCGGAGAAGGAGGATAGCTCTGTCCAGGCTGGGTATAAAGAAGGATTGCGAAGGAAGACTTGGAGGGGATTATGAGAGGATTGAAGGCCAAAACAGGTTTTAAATCTATCCCAAATGGTGAGATTGTGTCTAGTGATAGGGTTAGTGATGGATCGATGCTGTGACGGGGGCCAACAATAGGATGTTAGCCGTAGAGAGAGGGTCGCTATCCACCAATTTGATTGCTACCCATAGTGGTATTTCCTTTGTTGCATGGTATTTGGGGAGTTGTGCGAGTTGTGCAGCGTGGTAGTATTTTGTCCGGCATGTTAAGTCCACCTCTTATTCTGGGTGTATATAGAGTTGGTTTATTTTTATTTATTTTTTTTTTTATTTTTTTAGCCACATCAGCAAAACTTTTATGGGGGACCTATGTCAGCTTAGCCGTTCATCTCTGTCCCATCTCATCTTGGTATCATTGTGGCTTTCTTTATTTCTTTCAAATTTTCGCAGTTTACATTTTATGTAAATATTTCAATAAAAAGGCCTTAAATGTTACTTCTAGTTTCCCATCTTCTTACATACTCACCTCTTTCTATCCCCTTGTCTATCTTAATTATCCTTTACCCCTCATTACCCCCCCTTCTTATCCACCATCTTATCTCCTCAGTTTAAATCTGCAGTCCTATTAATTCACTGTACCTCCCTGTCAGTGTTGCCAACCTACCAGATTGAAATTTACAGACACGACACCCAAAATTTACTGGCACATTTAAGTTTTTACTGGCATTGATAAAAGTTTCAAAATTACGTTTTAAGTGCATATTTAAGTATTTAGGCTACACAAAAAGTACAATATGCAATTAGCAAAGTGATTTAAGGTAGATATTAAGGCAAAAACATATTATTTCATTTATTTTCGATATAGTAAATAAGTAGCTCAGAGACAGGAATCGATTCCCGTTCCACAGACCTGCACATGAGGCTCCGGCTGCTCCGTTCCCTTGCATCATGACTTCAAGCGACACACTGCCAGCACAGTCTCGGCCAAGTGTCACAGCCATATTTTTTACTGGCAAGCTTTTTCTTTTTTTTCTTTACTGGCAGGAGAAAAGTGCCCATTTTTTACTGGCTGCCAGTAAAAATACTGGCGGTTGGCAACACTGCTCCCTGTTAACCTAAATTCTTTCCAGGCTTCCCACCTAATGTTAAGGCGTTCTCTTCCTCCCTCTTCGCCTGCCCTAAGCCCTTCCATTTCAAATATTTTGTTTATTTTATAAAACCATTCCTTTATTTTTGGTCTATCTACCGTTTTCCATTTTGTAGGGATCAAGGTCTTGGCTGCATTCATAAGATGCACTATCAGAGAGTTAGTGTATTCTCCATATGGGGTTTCAACTCCATGAAACAGACAGACCCAGGGGTCATACGGTACCTGGATATTCGTTATATCTTTGATGTATCTTAATATTTCCTTCCAATATAATTCAATCTTGGGGCAACACCACCATATAGGTGCCATCGTCCCTCTCTGCCCACATCCCCTCCAACAGCCAAGAGCCTGGTCCCCTTGGAACTTTGCTACAGTCACTGGGACCCTATACCACCTGGATAGGCATTTAGTATAGAGTTGGTTTAGGTAGGTGAGGCTTGGTTTTATTTCAGATGTAATTCAAGGTTCTGCGTTGGAGAATACATAAGTAGAAGGAGAATACGTAAGTAAAAGGATGGGACTTGTATGGGCAGTACCCTAAAAAGGAGATGTTTAAGGCGGTCAATTTTTGGGGATTAGTGTTTAGTCCAGATGCTTTACCAAATCGAGATAGGGTTTCTAGCAGGTTTGGGGAGGAGATCAAAGATGAGGTTATCTGTCATTGATGTACCAAGTATGGCTGTTTGGTCTAGGGATAAGGGAAGAGAAGGAGGTGATAACTGCGTTGTGGTCTGACCAGGCGCAGGATACAATATCTGAGGTCAACATCAAAGGGGAAGCGCCAACACTGACCAGGATGTGATCTATACGAGACAATTGCTTGTGCGAATGGGAGTAGTGGGTGTATTGCTGTTTTGCTGGTTTCTGTTCTCGCCCAGGAGTCAAGAAGGGACTACTGGTTTAGGAGCTGTTGATAGGTGATGCGTTGAGCAGTGGTCAGGGCCAGGGACTTATCTAAGAGAGGGTAGATGACCTGGTTGGAGTCTCCACAGATTAGTTGGGTACCTTGAGTATGTGAGGCTATGACTGAATAAGTGGGAGAGGAATGACAGGGGTTTCTTATTGGGGGAATAGTACGAGACTATTGTGGTTTTGCTATCTAGTAGTAGGCCCATGAGAATTAGATCACGTCCTTCTGGATCTCTGGTCTCTGCCTGGTGTGTAATGGAGTTGTACGGTGGAATGCCCCCAGTACTCCCTGTTGCTTAGCAGATGCAGAGGCTGTGTACACCTGTGGGTAATGTTTACCAAAGAATTTAGGTGTAGAGTGGGTATAAAAATGCATCTCCTTAAGGCAAACCGCATGGGCTGAGAGCGAGGAGAATGAAAGAAAGGCTTTAGTACATTTGGTGGGGTAGCTGAAACCCTGTATGTTTAAAGTTAGAAGGTTTAAAGGCTAAGTTCACCTTTTTTTTTTTTTCTAAATTCCAGCTCCCCTATATAGCATTCATGTATTTTTTTGGCAAAAATATCGAGTTGACCTGCTGACCTCATTAGCTCACACCCTGCATTATCCTTCTCAGTAAATACACAATATACAATCAGATTGCATAGTGTATGGCCATCTTTATATAAATACATAGGAGGGCGTGGACAGAAACACTCAGCTGTAAAGCCCCATTCACATCTCTGCATAACGGAAACTCGCATTCCCATATGCGTTTTTTTTTTTTAGCGAGGTGGGGAGGTGTTTTGGAGCATTTTCACTCATCACACATAGGGAAATCCATCCACCTGAATGAGCTGCCCTACGCGCAGCAATCGCCCCAAAGATGCTTTTTTTTTAGAGTGGAGCTTGGTGCATTTTTTTTCTGTGATTTTTGGTGCATTACATTTCTGAAATGCAAGGAAATGCACAGATGTGAATGGAGCCTCATTGTTCTTGTGTTGTCGCACCAATTTCACTTTCAGGCCTTTCATTTACATCTAGCATAGTGGGAGCAAACGTTTTGTGTCTCATTTTTACTGTGACACGCATAGGACAGCCTGTTGATTTAAATGGGATGTGATATATGTGGCTTATGGGACATGTTGGAATTTTGTGGGTTGCGTGTTTTTTACTGCAGCATTTTTTGCAGCATTTGCCACTCGTTTTTTTACATGCCAAAATGTGTGTTCATAGAAGAAGTTGTCACGTCCCTCATCTACCATCAAAGACCCCCCCAGAAAACCTTTGCTCTGATGCTGTTAGTCGATTTCATGAACGCCACTTCCCAGACCACATTCCACCATCTGAAGCAGGCCAAAGACGCCAAAAAAAATGTTGAGTATGCAGAAAAAAAGGATTTCGAAGAGATACCAGCTACCATTGTCCCCAGTGTCCCTCTGAACCCGGCCTTTGCATTGGTGAATGCTTCAGATTATATCACCCATATTCTTAACCATTTGCCATGCTTTTTCAAATAACCATGCCACTGCCTTCCACGTGATCTGACCCTGGCCTGTTTTTTGACTATGCCTCTGCCATCTGTTTGGACTGCTTCCACGTGAACTGACCCTGGCCTGTTTTATCAACTACGCTTCTGCCTACTGCTTGGACTGCTTCCATGTGAGCTGACCCAGGCCTGTTTTATCAACTATGCTTCTGCCCACCGCTTGGACTACTTGCACGTGAACTGACCCTGGCCTGTTTTATGGACTATGTTTTTGCCTACCACTTGGACTGATCTGTTGCCCTGCTACTGTAGTACACAGGGGTCTCACATGTGAGGGGCTCCAGAAATGTTTTTCCGGATGGAGAAAAAAATTTTTTTGTTGTCTCCGGGTTTCGTAAGGGTCCGGAGTCCGAAGATTTCATAGAGATTTGGGTGGGTCGAAGCCTCTACTCCTGTGCCCCTGTGCACAGGTCTTACCTGATTGCAGCCCTCAGCCTGCTGCTGACTTACTGCCGCCATCCCCCTGCCTGCAGCATAAACTGACCACACCTCTGCCTGCTACTTGGACTATGGAAATAATTAGATGTAGCAAGAGGCAGTATGTTTATGAAGGGCTGGAGAGCGGTACAATAATGAGTGCAGGCAGGTAACGGTGTATCAAGACCAATATTATGGCTGTGCTGGCTGTCTCTGCCTGGACAATTTCTATGGACAAATGCTTTGGCTGTGCTGATGATATCCTTGTGCTGACTATAGACAATATTCCTGCCTGCTGCCTGGATAATTACTATTGTTGCTAAGCACATCGCTGCCGGCTGCCGGCTGCCTGGACCAATTCTCAATCCTCAATAGAATTTCCTCAATAGAATTTATTTTGGAGTGTAATTTTTGGTATGTAAATGCTATGTGTTAGAAATATAAGGGCCTTCAAAAATAATAGGTTGTCAGGAAATTAGATATGTAATATATGCTTGTAGAATGACTGAAGGTGCTACTTCAATGGTGGGCCTCTGTGTGTGGTCAGGCTCTGTAAAAGTCTCACAAGTGTGGTATCGCCATACTCAGGAGGAGTAGCAGAATGTATTTTGGGGTGTCATTTTTGCTATGTACATGCTATGTGTTGGAAATATCTTAAAAATGTACAACTTTGTGGGAAAAAAAATGCGTTTTCATTTTTTTTCCACATTTTCCAAAAACTTATGGAAAAAAATGAACCGTATTGAGTCACAATATGCCTCATAGATTATATGTTGGGGCGTCTGCTTTCCAAAATGGGGTCATTTTGTGGGTATTTGTACTTTCCTGGCTTGTTAGTGTCTCAAGAAATGAGTCTTCAGTACATCAGGTGTGATCAGGTGTCATCAATTTTCAATAATTGGCATCATAGCTTGTAGACTCTATAACTTTCACAAAGACCAAATAATATACACTAATTAGGGTTATTTTTACCAAAGATAATGTTGGCTAAAATTTATGAAGAAATATTACTAATTTGCTAAATTTTATGACAGAAACAAAGAAAAATAAAATTTTCACCAAATTCTCAGTATTTTTTTATTTATAGCACAAAAAAAAAAAAAACACTAGTGATTAAATACCACCAAAAGAAAGCTTTATTTGTGTGAAAAAAAGGATGCAAATTTCATCTGGGTACAGTGTTGCATGACTGAGTAACTGAGTAATTGTCATTCAAAGTGTGAGAGCGCTGAAAGCTGAAAATTGGTCTGGGCAGGAAGGGGGTGAAAGTGTCCTGTAGGCAAGTGGTTATTGACACTGAAAGCGCAACTAGTAATTTTAGGTGTATAAACGTGGACATAAACTATACAATCTGATTGTACAATCTCCTTTAGATTTACCAAATCTATATAATAGGAGGAAACCTATCTAGCCAATCACTCTGTATCCAATCAGGCAGGCCATTGCACTACATAATTGATGGCAGAATGGCAAATACAGCAAAACGCACAGTAAAAAACATGCAACCCACAAATGCCATGTCCCATAAACCACATATAGCACAGCCCATTTAAATCAACAGGCTGCCCTATGCGCGTCACAAGAAAAACAAGACACAGAACATTCGCTCCCACTATGTTAGTTGTGAATGGGTCCTGAAAGTGAAATTGGTGCGATAACACAAGAACAATGAGGCTCCATTCACATCTGTGTGTTTCTTTGCATTTCAGAAATGTGCTGCACCAAAAATCTGCACCAAAAATCTGCTCTAAAAAAAAAAGTTCTGAAGCTTCTTTGGGGCGATTGCTGTGTGTAGGGCAGCCCATTCAGGTGGATGGGCTGCTCTATGTGTGATGAGGGAAAATGCTCCAAAACACCTCCCCAACTTGCTAAAAAAAAGCAAAAAAAACGCATGTGGGAATGCGAGTTCCCGCTATGCAGAGATGTGAATGGGGCTTAACAGCTGAGTGTTTCTGTCTACTTCCTTCTATTTACTTGTGTAAATATGGCCATACACTATGAAATCTGATTGTAAATTGTGTATTTAGTGAGAAGGGTGATCACTGACTGATTGCATTAAATTTAAAAAACGTGCAGCTGGGAATGGGTGGCTGTATGATGCAGGGTGTGAGCTAATGAGGTCAGCTGGTCAACTCCTTCCTGTGTCATGACCTATGGTCTGACCAGCAAGTAAGACAGAAGCAATAGATATGTTTGGAATCATGGATGGAGGACAGTAAGGTAAGCTTAGATTTTTGGAAAGCTTTGATATTTTTGCAAAAAAAGTACATGAATGCTATATTGGTACATTGGGGAGCTGGAATTTAGAAAAAAAAAAAAAGGTGAACTTACCCTTAAAGCGGGATTCCACCCTAAAGTGGAACTTCTGCTTTTCGGAACCCTCCCCCCCTCCGGTGTCACATTTGGCACCTTTCAGGGGGGAGGGGGGTGCAAATACCTGTCTAAGACAGGTTAAATGGTTAAGGTAAGCTCAAGTCTGCAACAGAAGCCATGAGCTTGGTTTTTTAAGGCCGGCTCCTGGTTATTCAGTAAAAATTATCCTTTTTATGTTACCATGAGGTGTCTATTTTAAAATTTGCTCCATAAACCAGTGTTTCCAAAAAGAACAGAAGCGTTGTATAGTTCCTCTATAATAGATACTCTCTCGCAGCCCCCTTCTCTCTGAAATACTTGTCTTCAGCTCCAATCTCGCGTTCTTCACTCTGCACTCTACTTGAAGCCGTCTGCCAAAAAGGGTAACTGTTAAAGGTAGCATTTTCCTTCTCTTTGGAGGAATGTTCTTTTGTCATGTTATTGGGACAGGGAGTGAGGGTAAAGTTTTTATATATATATATATATAGGCTACAGATTCAAGAGTGAAGAAAAAATTCCAAGTGATATGAAACCTTTGCATGATAACATGAAATTCGTGTTGAAAACAGTTTGTAAACTCTCTCCTATTGTTCCTGTTTTCCATATCACTTAGATAACCTGTAACTCATCTGTCATTTGGGTCTTCAGAAATTCTTAGCTATTCAAGAAGATAAGCTATATCCATATATAACAGTATTTCTTCAAAGTTTTCACTGCATGAGAAAGTAGAAATTGCTCCTAGCATTCACAGTACTCATGTCCCAAATGCAATATCAAAGTAATTTTCCTTTTATCTACAAAGTCAAATCAGAAATATGAAATAGCTTGGCATGTTTTATTTCTTTATCTGTTACATTTAAACTTTGAAGCAAAAGAATGAAAACTCTTGCTAGAAAAGTAAAATAAAACAAGATAAACTACAGAAAAGGATGCAGTTAAACTGCAACATGCCTTTATAAACTCAGTGGTTTCATTCTGAGGTTTTATAAATATTTATAAATAAATAATAATGACGAGTGAATGTGCTTGGATTTGGTTTGTGGCCCATTTCTCAAACTTATCTGAAATCTCATTTTTTTTTTTTACTAAAATCCAAATCCCATAGAAGTCTATATGGGCAAGTTAAAAAAATCTATTCTGGACAATTTTAAAGCTATTAAGCCATGGATTGTCAGACAAAAAGGGGGGTGGATAGCTGAGCACTGCCCTGAGGGACATGTGCCAATGCCTTTGAGTTGTATGTGGTGTTAAAGAAATATAATTCTCACCAGCAGCATCAGTGACTTTGCATGCTGATATCACATCATTTGCACATGTAATAATTTCCTTTACTTTTACATTATTGCTTGGCTGCAACAAAGCAGCAGCACCACATTTTGATTCATTATTTTAATTAGGAAACAACCTGCTTTAGGTTGTTTGTTGATGTGACACCTAATATTTTTTGACCAACAGTACCATGCACAAATGACTGGTGGCAGTAGAAGCTCCCCAGTTTTTTGTAGTTATAAAAATGAATGTAACAGATCTAAAAGCTTTGAGAAATTGTAAAAGCATAAATAAAGCCCTTACCTTCTTATAAATTGGCCAGACTAAATTGATAGAATCATGTTTTGGGTTTGTGTTTTCACAATACCCCACTGTGTTATTTAATGGCAATCTAACAATTTAACAAAAATGTCCTGGACATTGATATGCTCCTGGATTTAATCATTACAGTCTGAGATGGGCAGTTTATTACCAAGACATATTTTAAACCATAGAATAGGAACAGGGCCAGATTAAGAACATCGTGGGCCTGGTGCTGAGGATTTTGGTGGGGCCTTTTATAAACAATAAATAAATAAATAAAAATTAAATGCAAACAATTTTTTGTTATAACAAATTAAATTAAAGAGAGAGAGGGAGGGTGAGAGAGAAAGAGAGAGAGAGGGATGAAAGAGGTGTGAGGGGTAAGAGAGGGAGGATGAGAGAAAGAGGATGCACATGAGCATGCGTGGGAATAACATGAACGCAGCCCGGCCAAGGCAAGTGACCGAAGGCACAGAACCCAGAAGGAAGCCTGGGTGAAGATGGAAGCGCCCGGGCCGGATTGATCACAGCACAGCACTGGAGGACTCAGTCTGACAATTTAAGTGTACCCTAATGTGCTAATATGCTGTGCATACTTGCACATTATGGCATAACCTACCTCAGGGCCTCTAAAAAGTAGTAATGTTAGAAAAGTTTACTTTACCTCTCATGGGGCCCCCTACTGACCCGCATAGTTGCCATCATTTCAAAAATATTTTCAGGGACACTTTTTTTACAAGTGCTATATTTAGAGTAGCTGACATCCCCTATGTTCATCTATACATCACAATAGTAATTACAAAATTAAATAAGTACTAATAATGGGGCAGAACAAAGGACTGAGATTTCCTTTAGTTGAACTAAAAGTGTGCCCATTCTAGAGCTGGTAACATTGAGGATATTCAGTATAATTTTAAAGAACTGTTTTTGTGGGTAAGAGGCATAGAGGAGGAGAATGGATTGTATAAAAGTGGGAAGTATGTGCAGGTGAGGGAGAGGAATGTGGAGGGTCTAACAGTGGGCACTATGTACGAGAGGAGTGTGGAGGGTATAGCAGAAGGTACTATGTACAGCAGAGGAGTGAAAAGGGTATGACAGTGGACAGTATGCACAGCAGAGGCGTGTGGAGGGTATGAGAGTGGGCACTATGTACAGGAGAGAAGTGTATGACAGCGAGCACTATGTACAGGAGAGAAGTGTATGACAGCGGGCACTATGTACAGGAGAGAAGTATATGACAGCGAGCACTATGTACAGGAGAGGAGTGTATGACAGCGAGCACTATGTACAGGAGAGGAATGTGTAGGATATGACAGCGGGCGCTATGTATAGAAGAGAAGTGTGGAGGGTATGACAGTGAGCAGTATGTACAGGAGAGAAGTGTGGAGAGTATGACAGTGGGCACTATGTATAGGAGAGAAGTGTGTAGGATATGACAGCGGGCACTATGTATAGAAGAGAAGTGTGGAGGGTATGACAGTGGGCACTAAGTATAGGAGAGCAGTCTGTAGGATATGACAGCGGGCGCTATGTATAGAAGAGAAGTGTGGAGGGTATGATAGTGGGCACTATGTATAGGAGAGAAGTGTGGAGGGTATGACAGTGGGCACTATGTATTGGAGAGGAGTGTGAAGTATATGACAGTGAGTAGTATGTAAAGGACAGCAGTGTGCAGGGTATGACAGTGGGCACTATGTATAGGAGAGGAGTATGGAGGGTACAACAGTGGGCACTATGTACAGGAGAGAAGTGTATGACAGCGGGCACTATGTACAGGAGAGGAGTGTGTAGGATATGACAGCGGGCGCTATGCATAGGAGAGAAGTGTGGAGGGTATGATAGTGGGAACTATGTATAGGAGAGTAGAATGAAGTAATCTGGGAAGAAAAAATGTAAAGGTTTGTGGAAGGATGTTTAGGGACTGCGTAGTGGTTAAGCGGGCCATACATTGAAATTACACCAATTAAGCAGAGACCAGCCATAGTCGATCTATGTATGGGCTACCTGGTTTTACACAAGTCAACCTATTAACCAACTTGAGTACAACCAGCCTGTCAGGTTTTACCCAAAACAATCAGTGCTGCCAGCTATAGTTAGCAACACTAATCATTGTATTCACTGGCAGAACACAATAACACTACGGGAGTGATTCCCCCATCCACAGGTCAGCGGGTGAGAGGTGTGTGGGGACAGGCTGGGGAGAGATACTAGTTAGTGGCTGGGTAGGCACTGGTTAGTATCAGAGCCAGATACACACATGTGAGGTATCGCGGCGATCGTTAGAGTGAGAGCAATAATTCTAGCACTAGACCTTCTCTCTAAACATGTAACCTGTAAAAAAAATGTAAAGCATTGCTTGGTACACAAAAAAATCGTGCTATCTTTAGTGTTTTTTTTATGAATGAAACAGTTTCTTTCCAAAAAAAAAATGTTTGAAAAATTGTCGCGCAAATATCGTGTAACATAAAAAGTTGCAAAGACCACCATTTTATTCCATAGGGTGTCTGCTAAAACAACATATATAATGCTTGAGGCTTCTGTGTAAATTTCTAGCAAAAAAATTATGATTATTACATGTAGGAGAGAAGTGTCAGAATTGGCCTGGGTGGCAAGGGGTTAATTATCATAAGTAATATACAAATAATTATTATAAGCCCTGTGAGTTCATCCTCTCAGTACTGACCGCTCTTTATGTAGCTTCTGACAGGCTGCGCAAGGAGCCCTATATCTCCAGAACCATAGATGATAGCAGCCCCATTTAACCAGTGCTGGAGTGGGTATTGAGCTACCCACCCCCAAATGTGGGGTCTCTGTGACTCCTGATCACCGAGCTACAACCCTCGAAGTTGATCTTTTAAAAAAAAAAAAAAATTAATTTTTTTTTTTTTTTTTGGGCAAATGGGCCTATCTTCAGAAAGGGGCCTGGAGCTGCAGCTCCAATAGCCCCTATGTTAATCCGGCCCTGAATAGGAATGGTTACATTTCAAAAGATAGTTGCCATCAACCCTCTAGTGAACATTCCTAGGGAGTATTTGATTTTTTTGTATACACCCACCACCCCGCACCTAACTACTCTCCTCTCTCCTCCTTCATACATTAGTAGACAAGATCAGTCCCCTCCCACATCCCTGACTCCGCCTCCCGCATATGCTCTCTAGTCCATCGGGAGGTGCGGAGGATTGCTGCTGAACCCGCCAGCGTCAGATCTCTGAATGAGCAGCGAGCCTTCATTTTTTTTGCTATATTTTAAAAAAAAGCAATGCGCTCCGGGAGAGAGACGGCCTGCTTCCCTCCACGCCCTGGTCCCAAGGCGAGCGGTGCTACACGCCAGCCCCTGCCCAGGTGAAGGGGTGGTGGGGGCTGGCTATCCCAGGCCAACCTGGGCTCCACGGCACTGCGGTATCGTAAACTTCAGGGGGGATTCTGACTTAGAGGTGTTCAGTCATAATCCCACAGATGGTAGCTTCACCCCATTGGCTCCTCAGCCAAGCATATGCACCAAAAAAATTTTTTCCAGCAAAAATTTTTTTCACGTATGGCTGATGCTGTGCTTGAAAACAGTACCAACAGGAAAAGGAAAGAAAAATGTACTGTCTCCAACACTGGGAAGGGATATAACATTCGTGCCTTCATAACAGTGGCGGAACTATTGGGGTCGCTGCCATCAAACTTGCGACTGGGTCCTGACGTTCTGCCGCTCTGGGGGGGCCCCCAAGACCCGGCATCTCCCCCTGCACCTCTGGCTGTCCATTTAGAATGCAGTAAGGGGGAGGTGGGAGACGAAGATCGGCAGCTCTGTTGCCTGTGGGCGGCGGAATCTCCCTGAGGCTTGTAGTTCTGTGCCTGAGTCTACACAGTGGAGAGGGGAGGGGCCTCTGACCCAAGCATCTAGTAGTTTCACTCTTCAGTGTACAAGTGAGTTGGCTCTGCTTGTATACTGTTACTGATACATGCACGGTTCAGAGGCTCCTCCCCTCTCCACTGTATACACTGGGGAAGAGAACTACTAGCCTCATGAAGATCCCACCACCCGTGGACTCTATAGAGCTGCCGATCGTCGCCTCCCACCTACCTAGTTCTGGTACTAGCCAGGTACACGGGGAACCCCTGGAAGGGGGCCCCTCTGGGGACCCTGATGTAAGAGGGGGCCCTGTGGGGACACTAATGTAAGGGGGGGGGGGCTCTCTGGGGACACTAATGTAAGGGGGGGCTCTCTGGGGACACTAATGTAAGAGGGGGCTCTCTGGGGACCCTAATGTAAGGGGGGACTCTCTGGGGACACTAATGTAAGGGGGACTCTCTGGGGACCTTGATGTAAGGGGAGCTCTCTGGGGACCTTGATGAAAGGAGGGGCTCTCTGGGGACCTTGATGTAAGGAGGGGCTCTATGGGGACCCTGATGTAAGGAGGGGCTCTCTGGGGACCCTGATGTAAGGGGAGGCTCTCTGGGGACCCTGATTTAAGGGGGGCTCTCTGGGGATCCTGATGTAGGGGAGGCTCTCTGGGGACCCTGATATAAGGGGGGCTCTCTGGGGACCCTGATGTAGGGGAGACTCTCTGGGGACCCTGATGTAAGTAGGGAGGCTCTCTTGTGACCCTGATGTAAGGGGAGACTCTCTGGGGACCCTGATGTAGGGGGAGGCTCTCTGGGGACCCTGATGTAGTTAGGGAGGCTCTCTGGAGACCCTGTTGACCCGTCGCTCTCTCTGGCCGGAATGCCAGAGCCGCGCTGTGCTGGCACTTATATAGGGACAAGGGGACAGGGTCACATGCTCATGTCACATGGTGACCCCCGCCCCCCTGTGATGTCACAGTCCCAGCATCCTCCGGGACTGTGACATCACAGGGGGGCGGGGTCACCATGTGACATGAGCATGTGACCCTGTCCCCTTGTCCCTATATAAGTGCCAGCACAGCGCGGCTCTGGCATTCCGGCCAGAGAGAGCGACGGGTCAACATCGGAAAAGAGGAAGAAAAGAAGAAGAAGAAGAAGGCGGCGGCGGCGCAGTGGCAAGAACAGAAGAGACCCCGGAAGACCCCCGAAGGCGGATCGAGACCCCCAGACGACGGCCCCCCTTTCCCCAGGGCACCCCCCATGTTGAGGGCACGCGGCCTGGTATGGCTCAGGAGGGGGGGCGCTCGCTCGTCCCCACCCCTTTCCTGGCCTGCCGGGCTGCGTGCTCGGATAAGGGTCTGAGATGGATTTGGGGGGGACCCCCACGCCGTTTTTTCGGCGTGGGGATTCCCTTTAAATCCATGCCAGGTGAAGGGGCTAGCGCGGCGGCATTCACTGCCTTCGCTAGCTCTGTCTACCTGAAGTCACGTGCTAAATGAACGGACTTTCCGATGATCGGCAAGTCCGTTCATTTCCAAAAGTCCGGTGGACTAGCATACTAACGGTGGGATTGTCCGCCGGACTGCCAAGTCCAGCGGATAATTTTAAAACAAAACTTAAAACCTAGTCCGCCGGACTTTTGGCACCAAAAAGTCCGCCGGTGCCCACACACGGGGGGGTTGTCCAGCGGACTCGAGTCCAGCAGACAATCCCGCGGGAAAGTCCCTTTGTGTATACGAGGCATAAGAGTTTAAATGATTAGCTCCTGGGCTTGCAATGTTTTCATAGAGCACTCCAAAGGAGCTCTCTGTGAGGGCAACAGTATACACAGAACTTCTATGTTGTGCTTACTTTAGGGGTGTGATGACATTATGAGTGACATCACCACACACCCATTCACAACAGGGGGTAAAATAGAGCTGTAATACTGACCACTGCTATAGCCATCTATTGTATGCTGATTGCAGCCAGCAACATATGACTAATATCAGTGATCTGCTGCTTAAAATCTTCATGGGGGCTTGGATCAGATCTGCAATGATCACATCCAGACCCCTCCAGGAAGAAAAATAAAGTGTATTTGAAAATGTAAAAAAAGTCATATATACATATATACAGTATAAAAGTATCTCACAAAAGTGAGTACATACCTCACACTTTTGTAAATATTTTATTATATCTTTTCATGTGACAACACTGAAGAAATTATGCTTTGCTACAACAATGTAAAGTAGTAAGTGTACAGCTTGTATAACAGTGTAAATTTGCTGTCCCCAAAAAAAATTGTCAACACACAACCATTAATGTCTAAACCGCTGGCAACAAAAGTGAGTACACACCTAAGTGTAAATGTCCAAATTGGGCCCAAAGTGTCAAAATTAGTCCTTATTCAACCTCTATGTTCCAAGAGCATGCAGCTCTAAATCAAGGCAGAGACACAAGCACAGTCCCATGAAACAGGTGATGTTGGGTAATAAAGTTTGTATAAACCTGATGGTTGGATGCGTTCCCTACATTAAAGAGTTCCCTACCACTCTTTTAGGAATCAGCAGAGGATCGCTGTCTGTAATTGGTCCAAATAGTTCATAGTGGCTGAACCATGCTCTATGTGTCTGGATCCGTGCACCCAGCCGCGGTATCAGAGATGTAGCTATGGCTCCCTGGGTAGGGGAAAGAGGTGGATAGTGAGCTACATGACGTCCGGTGCACACCTGCAAGACGTCAATGCATTTTGCTGGGAATTCAGCTTCTTCGGGATGTAGTGCCCCCTGGCTGGAACGTGCTGAAATACACCCTTTAGCCCAGCCCCCGATTGTATTTAAGGGGGAAAGAACCTAACAATTCTAAACAGGTTAGAGTCTAAATTATCAGTCAACATCCATTCATCGTATTTGTCAGATGAATATGCGCACAAGGCAAACCACAAAGCACCGCTACCTTCAGTCTTAAATATCAACAATATATAAGAAGTTAATAAAAATAAATAAAGACAAAACAAAAATTAAATAAAGATAAAAAAAACAAACAAGTACCTGGAACCAGAATTAATTAATAAGAACAAATACCTATAAATAATCGTGGAGAAAAAGGGTTTGGAGACAGGAGGACAGATAGAAATAACTACTTAACAGGGAAGGTCAGGAATTAATGACATATAAAAGTCAGCTACTGTAGTTAAGAAAAACATGTAAATTGAACTCTTTATTCAAACCTACAGGTATCAAAGTATTTAATTTGTATATCCTGAATTCTTCTTTCTTTAAAAGAATCCTGTCAAAGTCCCTACGCCTATTACTTAACTTAAGAGCATAAGTGCCCTTTAAGTCCGTCAGTACTAGCCTGATGAAATTAAAGAAAATTTTGTGCTAGGGGACTATCAGGCTCCTTCTTTTTGATGTCCCTGAGATGTTCACCAATACGGATGTGCAGCTGTCTTTTAGTTTTACCTATGTACATTATTTTTACATGGACATTGTATGCTATAGATTACACAAATAGTCGCACAGTTAATCAAACTTTTTATCGACTATATATTTGAACCGTCCATATCGGTAAAAAGTCCCTGTGCGTTCAACATGTGTACAGATTTGTCAATGGCCACAGGGACCATGCCTATCGTTCTGGGAAAGGAAGAAAGCCATGAGTCATTAATGGATTGTACATATTTTGATTGGGTTAGCATATCTGATAGATTGGGGGCATGACGAGCTACCATCTGTGGATACTCTCCAATAATACTTGATAGTATGGGACACGGCCGCAGTATGGGCCAATGTTGGGTAGGAATCTCTCTAATCCTACCCTACTGGGTACCATACTGTGAAATTAATCTTGTTTGTCCATAAGATTTTCTCTGGGTAAGGGAACGGTAAGGTCCATCCTCTAGAAGGGTTGATCTGGCCCTTCTCGAGGCTTCCTTGTTTGCTTTTTTCAAAGTTTTATGAGTATAGCCTCTTTCTTTAAATCTGTCATACATTTCCACTGACTCGCTATCAAAATTTTACTTTTTGGTACAGTTTCTTTGAATCCAAAGAAACTGACCTGTTGGGATCCCCTGGATCAAGGCCTTAGGATGGAAACTATCCACACGCAATAATGTATTAGTAGCGGTGGGCTTCTGATACGTAGAGGTGACCAAACGGTTCTCCTCCTTGGTGATATGGAGGTCAAGAAAGGGGATTGAAACACGATAAAAGTTGTACGTCAATTTTATATTACAATCATTTTGATTTAATTCATCAAAAAAATTGTGCAATTCCTCCTCTTGGCCATTCCAGACCACCAAGATGTCATCAATGTAATGTCCCAGAAGGCTATTGACAGTCCATGAACTTTACCCTCTGCTTCTTTAGCAAGTAGTGGTCGTCTTGGAGGTGTCTTTGGGGTCGTTATAATGCCCTCCAAAGGGAGGGGATCACGCTCTGCTTCAGTATGTCAAAGTACATAGTTGGCATTTATGATTTCCTCAAGGAACTGTAGCCCCTAGTGCTGGCAGCACTCATGCACCCCCAGACCATGACACTCCCACCACCATGCTTGACTTCAGGCAAGACACACATATCTTTGTACTCCTTACCTGGTTGCCGCAAACACACGCTTGACACCATCTGAACCAAAACAAGACATGCTTTTAGCCATTGAGTGCCAAAATGAGCTCCCTTGTTTCTGGGCCCTGCATGTTCACTCCATGTAACCAAGTCATATATACAGTATATGGTGTTCTCATGTATAGGAGATGTATAGGAGTAGAAGTATAAAATATTTTATAGCATTGTTTCCTACTTAAATACATACAGAACTCAAAAAAAAGAACTAAAAACTCTTTTAAAATAATTTTAATTTTTTTTTATTTTAAACAAGCTTAATATAAATGATTCTGATTACAAATGTTAAAAACATTTTTCTGTACAAAATTATTTAAGTCTCTCGGTCTGATTGTAGAGATGAGTTCTGGGCAGAGTCATAGCAACAGGTTTTGTATTTCTGAGGTTTTGTAAATATATTAGGATCAGCCCCCCAGGAGTAGTGTACTACCTTTTTGGGTGTTGGAGTTTTTCTATGATGACATGTGATGTTTTTCAATGATATTAAAGCTTTTAATGATACATTGTATAATCCCAGTGTGGTCAGTTTTCTGGCTGTGACATGTGCTGACATTCCCAGCCATTCACTGGGAAGATTAGTGTGCTGCTGTTTCTCCACCTCCACCTCTTAGCCCCTTATGCAGTCAAGAACAGCAATTATGTGATGTTATTTATAATTATATACTGTATATACTACAGTGGTGTGAAAAAGTGTTTGCCCCCTTCCTCATTTCCTGTTCCTTTGCATGTTTGTCACACTTAAGTGTTTCGGAACATCAAACCAATTTAAACAATAGTCAAGGACAACACAAGTAAACACAAAATGCAATTTGTAAATGAAGGTGTGTATTATTAAAGGTGAAAAAAAATCAAAACCATCATGGCCCTGTGTGAAAAAGTGATTGCCCCCCTTGTTAAAACATACTAACTGTGGTTGTCCACACCTGAGTTCAATTTCTCAAGCCACACCCAGGCCTGATTATTGCCACACCTGTTCACAATCAAGGCATCACTTAAATAGGAGCTGCTTGACACAGTAAGGTCCACCAGAAGATCCTTAAAAGCTACACATCATGCCGAGACCCAAAGAAATTCAGGAACAATTGAGAAAGAAAGTAATTGAGATCTATCAGTCTGGAAAGGGTTATAAAGCCATTTCCAAAGCTTTGGGAATCCAGCGAACCACAGTGAGAGCCATTATCCACAAATGGCGAAGACATGGAACAGTGGTGAACCTTCCCAGGAGTGGCCGGCCGCCCAAAATTACCCCAAGAGCGCAGCAACGACTCATCCAAGAGGTCACAAAAGACCCCACAACAACGTCCAAGGAACTGCAGGCCTCACTTGCCTCAGTTAAGGTCAGCGTTCATGCCTCCACCATCAGGAAAAGACTGGTCAAAAATGGCCTGCATGGCAGAGTTCCAAGGAGAAAACCACTGCTGAGCAAAAAGAACATCAAAGCTCATCTCAATTTCTCCACAACACATCTTGATGATCCCCAAGACTTTTGGGACAACATTCTGTGGACCGATGAGACAAAAGTGGAACTCTTTGGAAGGTGTGTGTCCAAGTATATCTGGCGTAGAAGGAACACTGCATTTCAGAAAAAGAACATTATACCAACAGTAAAATATGGTGGTGGTAGTGTGATGGTCTGGGGCTGTTTTGCTGCTTCAGGACCTGGAAGACTTGCCGTGATAAAAGGAACTATGAATTCTGCTGTCTACCAAGAGATCCTGAAGGAGAATGTCCGACCATCTGTTCGTGTACTCAAGCTGAAACGAACTTGGGTTCTGCAGCAGGACAATGATCCTAAACACACCAGCAAGTCCACCACCGAATGGCTGAAGAAAAACAAAATGAAGACTTTGGAGTGGCCTAGCCAAAGTCCTGACCTGAATCCTATTGAGATGTTGTGGTATGACCTTAAAAAGGCCGTTCATGCTCGAAAACCCTCTAATGTAACTGAATTAGGACAATTCTGCAAAGATGAGTGGGTCAAAATTCCTCCAGGACGCTGTAAAAGCCTCATTGCACGTTATCGCAAACGCTTGGTTGCAGTTGTTGCTGCTAAGGGTGGCCCAACCAGTTATTAGGTTTAGGGGGCAATCACTTTTTCACACAGGGCCATGATGGTTTGGATTTTTTTTCACCTTTAGTAATAAACACCTTCATTTACAAATTGCATTTTGTGTTTACTTGTGTTGTCCTTGACTATTGTTTAAATTGGTTTGATGTTCCGAAACACTTAAGTGTGACAAACATGCAAAGGAACAGGAAATGAGGAAGGGGGCAAACACTTTTTCACACCACTGTATATATGTGGTTGGCCTTTCAGTGCTATTTTAAACTGAATGAGTTGTTTTAACCACTTGCAGCTTGACCACAGTACATGTATTGCGGGCGGGCAGCAGCTACAGGCTAGGCAATGTACCTGTACGTCGCTGCCTGTTTCTGGGTTTTCGGGCACACATGCATGCACCCCCCATGCGTGGCATGATTGGACATGATAAAAGTTTGTCAGCAGGTTTCACCCAATGATTTTGGCTCTACAGTATACCTACTGATCGGAAGAACTCTGTACACAGACAGCAGTCTGGTTGTTTCTTCTCCCTGAAATAAACTCTTAGTTAAGGGGGAAAAAGCAGCCAGATCTGTGAGTAAAAGCAGCCCATATTGCACTTGTTAGGCACACAGTTAACCCGTTGATTGCCCCTTGATTTTAACCCCTTCCCAGCCAGTGTCTTGAGCACAGAGTACAGTATTGTCACTAATCACTGTATTAGTGTCACTAGCGAGTCATGGTCAGTTAGTCAGGTAGTGTCCCTCCCAGGCAGTGTCCGCTAGCGTCAGTCACCTCCGTTACTAGTATAGTGTCTATAGCTGAGTAAATTCCAGAATAAATACAATAGATTGTAGATGTTTTAACTTTCACACAAACCAATTAATACACACGTATGAAGAAATTCGATTTTATTTGATATGCTTTATAACAAAAAGTAGAAATATTGTTAGTTTTTTTTAAATCTTCAGTCTTTTTTCATTTATATAATAAAAAACAAAAAACATAGTAAAGCTCTAGTTGTGTGAAAAACAACTGATACAAATTAAATTTACATACAGTGTTGCATGACTGTGCAAGTAGTATAGTCAATTGTCAAAAATGCTTCTTCTGTGTTTAGTTCACAGCAACTTCCTATGAGGTGTTAATTGGGAAGAACATAAAAAAAGTGCAACATAAGGTGGTGATAAAACAATAATTTGTGCAATAAATTAAGAACTCATAAAAAATAAAAAATATTTAATTTAAATATGCATTTTTTTTGTAAAAATACTGATTCCCCACTGGGTTTTTGAGGAGAAAATATCTTAAGCTAAAGTCATTATTTTTAATACATTGATGATATAGCGTTAATTGAAAGACTACAGCTAGTTAAACTTTTATCGTTTGGAACCTCTATCAAGTTTTTATTGCTGTTGATGTCCCATCCCAGCTTTTTTTTTTTTCATCAAAGTTTAATTGATAAAGCTGAATTTAAAAGCAGATTGGAAACCATGCACAGTTTTACCAGATTTTGCACTCTCCAATTTAAGTAAATCAACCCCTATGTATATCAGGATGGCACAATATGTAACCAGAACAGAAAATGTGGGGGACCCAAACAGAGGTTGGATTTTTGAGTTTATTTCAATTTTAATGTTGCAATTAATATAATTTTGTTAAATATTTTCTTTGTAATTGTTTATTACAATTAACAAGTATGTACAGTAAGCACTGGCAAATTAAAGAGTATGCAGTTTTTCAAACAACCTATTTTAAATGTTGAATGCAGTCAGGAAAATAATGGATCTTCTAACACGTACATTCCATCTACTGACAATAATTATATATAAAAATATGCTATAAGCATGCTTTCTGCAATGTAGAGTTTTCTAATGAGATATAGCCAAAAGTATGTGTGTAGAATATGTTATTTCCAATAATATTGCATCAGTGCCATAACAAATATTAGAGTAGGAACTGTATTTGCAAATATGTGTATGTTTGCATAGTTATGAATTCAGCCATGATAAAAAAATATCCAGACAAATTACAAATAACTATATTTGTTCTTATTTTCAATTCCTCAATAATTTGTATGCATTACTTTTTCAAACATGATGAAATATTGAAATATAAGAAATAATAATAAAAAAGTAGTCACCTTCAGTGTGTGGCTGTACCTCAAGAATTATACATGAGTTTATGAAAATATGTGATTTCTTAACAATAACAATCCAGTAAAACTTATAAAAAAGAGCATAAAAATATTTTTCCATGTTCAGTGATATGCTAAGCTTAATTGAGACCTCTGTATTAAGTCAAGAATTAGAAAGCTCCACTGAAATTAACACACGCATGCACGCACACACACATCATACTACACTTCAGAACTAGAATATTGGTAGTACTGCCAAAGTGAATCAGTGCTGGTCCAGGCTGTATTTATACTTCACAGAATTGTCCTCAGCCCCCCTTTACATCTAATTTGCCCCTTCATAGCAATGTCCTCAGCCCCCCTTCACATCACATCTCCCACATCTCACATCTCAGCCCCTTATTATTTATCCCCTTTCAGACCACATCCTGCTCTTAACAGCATTGTCCTCAGCAGTGGTGGCCGGTGGTAATTTTGGGGGGCAGCAAACACTACCATGCCCCCTGTCGGTCGGTTGGTAAGTCGGCGGGCGGTCTGGTGCACTTACCCCATCTATGCAGAGCTTCATGGGCGGCTTCCCTTGCTCCTTGGCGGCGGCGGCTCTCCCTTCTCCTGCTCTTCATGGACATTGGCGACTTCCGTTCCCTCATTCCTATTCGACGGCCAATCGAGAGTCTTCTCTTTTTGGGCAATCGGAAAATGGGTCTCAGACCTGCTTCTGATTGGACGGATTGAGGATCACATTCTCTGTTGTAACACCTGGGTGGGCTCATGGCATGGCGCAATGCTCTGCGCTCCGAGTCCATCCTATTTTGAAGCCTATTAAAGCCTATGGCTCTAATCTGGTGCTTCTAAAAACACCCCCGCCGCTGTAATTCAGGCACCTTCAATTGTAATTGGGCCACCTCTGGTCATCAGCCACCAGCACATCACATCCCCCTTTACAGCATTGTCCTTAGTCCTCCTTCACATCACATCTCCCCTTTACAGCATTATCTGAAGCCTCCTTCACATCACCCCCTCCCTTCACACAGTAGTGTCCTCAGCCCCTCTTCCTGTCACATCCCCCATCACATCAAATACACCCTTCACATTACACCCCTTTTCACAGCAGTATCCTCAGCCCCCTTTCACGTCCCACCCCTCCCCTTTCACAACTATTTCCTCAGCCTTTCTTCACATCACACCCCCTTCACAGTAATGTCCTTAGCCTCCCTTCACATCACACCCCTTCACAGTAATGTCCTTAGCCTCCCTTCACATCACATCCCCCTTTAACATCACTCTCCTCCTTCGCAACAGTGTTCTTAGTTTCTCTTCACATTACAACCCCGTTTGCCAACCCTGTCCTCAGTCCCTTTTCACATTACACCCCCTTCATAGCAATGTGCTTAATTCCCCATCACACCACACCCACTTTCAAAGCAGTGTCCTATGCCCCTTAACATCACACCCCCCTTCAAATTCACTCCTGTAACCCATAGGAAAAGCCCAGCCAAACAAGCTCAGGCTGGACTTCTCCTTTAAAAGAGACATGGACTACAAAGAGAGAGAGAGATATCATGTTGTCCCTGTACAAATCATTGGTAATACATCATCTGGAATATGCAGTTCAGTTTTGGATATCGGCGAACTAGAGAAAGTGCAGAGAAGGGCAACCAAACTGATAATAGGCATGGATGAGCTCAGTTATGAGGAAAGATTAGCTGAATTGAGTTTATTCTCTTTTGGGAAGAGGGGGTTAAAGGGGGTATTCTCAACATGTATAAATACGTATAAATACATAGATGGTCCATGTAGTGAACTTTGGTGTAGAGTTATTCACTTTAAGACCATCACAGAGAACAAGGGCTCTCTTTACGTCTGGAGGAAAAGAGATTTAATCTACAAATGCAGAAAGACTTCTTCACAGTAAGAACTGTGAACCAGTAGAATAGACTTCAGATTGTTTTAAGAAAGGCCTTGGTTCTTTCCTAAATGTACATAATATTACTGGATATGAATAGTTATAGGTAAAGTTGATCCAGGGAATATCTGATTGCCTCTTGGGGGGTCAGGAAGGATTTTTTTTGTCCCTGCTGGAGCATATTGGATCATGCTTTATTGTTTTTTTTTTCTTGCATTCCTCTGAATTTACTGTGGGTATTGTATATGGAGGTTTTATATTTGAGTGTGTAGGTTTTTTTGGATTTTTTTCTCTGTTGGTTGAACTGGATTGACTTGTGTCTTTTTTCAACCAGATTAACTTTGTAACTATGTAACTATATATAAAATATATATATATATATATATATATATATATATATATATATATATATACACAATAAATGTATATATATATATATATATATATATATATATATATATATATATTATATATATATATATATATATATATATATATATATATATATATATATATATATATATATATATATATATATATATATTTATATATATATATATATATATTTATATATATATATATATATATATATATATATATATATATATATATATATATATATATTAGGCACAAATTGAATTGAACAGCATGCTTCATCAATTGAAACAATTTTTTGGGGATAAATATGCGCAAAGGAAAAAGAATACAGGCAAATGAATCACAAAATGAACTGCTGCCCCTACAATATATACTGTCACCTGGGTGAAGTATACTAGGATAGTTTTAAAGAAGAGAATTGGGTGTGGTGCTGTTCAAATTTGGAAAAGGCTTGGGTGTAGCCTTTTGAAGCTGGTGGTAATACTGTGTTGCACCTTCTGCAGAGTGCAATCCTGTGAAACTTCTAAAAGAAAAAAAGGGGGGGTTGCTATATCTAAAAACGAATAGGCAGCGTGTGAACCCACACATGCTAATACATTTTAAAAAAACAAAAAAGAAGTGCTAATGCATATAAATATTTAACCTGCCGGGGTAAGATGCCCTGAAATGGTGACTATTAAATGTGCCTTGTTTTCATAAATGCCATTAATTGAATAATAAAGTGAATTAAACATGAACCAATGATAATCACTATCAGATAATGATAATTATATAGATGACAAAACAAAGTGACTTGTGCTCAAAAAAGTGTCCAGTGCTTGATGAAAAAATTGCATTAAAATTTTTCTCAAAATCTTCTTATTTGAGTGACTGCTGGTGACTCTTATCCGTGCTCCTACTGTGAATACACTCACCCAATGGCCTCACCCCCCCAGGGGTACTGCGCAGTTACAGTATATGCCACTGTGTAGCAGTCTTTGAAATCCTGGGTCCGTGCTCTAATGGTGCTGTATTAGCGATGTCCCATTCAATTGCCATATAGAGAAGAGAATTGATGCCAATAGTGTGAATCCTTATATAAATGTTTTTTATTTCATTAAAAAATAGGAGATATACTCACAAACTATCAAAGCATAAACATAAAACAATGGATGCCGTCAGAATCCTAAACTCGGCCCTGACCAGAAGTGACACAAAGACGTTCAATGCGTTCCGTCATTCAGACGTCTACTGGAATGTCCATCTTGCTACACCTCCCGTATTGATATAGTATGCTGTTTACCTAATGCGCCTGCGCATGAAAAGGTGTCAGAGGCTATTTTTGCTGAGAAGTCTGCAACAGAGGATCATACATAGATAGCCTAATGGCAAAAATATATATATAAGTGTATGTTGATTCTCGTGAATGTCCAAATAGTCTGCCTGCGCATAAATTAGCGACAGACATTTTTATGAGGATATTAAAGACCGAAGTCCAAGTTAGGAGAAACCAACATGATACCCAATAGGGCAAGTGCTGTTACTCAAAACACCCCTACAAATGTCTCGCCTCCGATGATTGTAAAACTAATAGTGTTATTCAAAACAGCACAAAGTGCTGGATCCTGTCCATATCACTACAATGTATGTTTCTAGATTGGGGTCACCGCATACTAACATCCAAAGAACACATAATATTCTGCTGGCAATCCCACAAGAATATGCAGAAAATAATATACATAAAAAGTGCTTGCTATTTAAAAAAACGTTCTATATTGTCAGTACATATAAAGATTGATAAATAAACTAAAAAATATGTAGATACAGTTAGACCATGGTAATTGTAATAATACTAAGGCCTCCATGTGGCCTCTACGAGAGGGGGGGAATAAATTGTTTCCAAACATGTTAGAGGACTATTAGGCAAATATATATGAAAATTAATTAGAGATAAAAAATATAAAGGATATATGATAAAAATGTTGTGAGGTAATGTAGGAGGAACCCTATTTATAATAAAAAATATTTTTTTGCAATTCCAACATTTGATCATGCACTCACAATTGCAAGATGGGTGAAATTACCAACATATTAATCTAATAAAAATTATACCTATTCAATGATATAAAGCCCAGTAATAATATGTAATCTAAAGAGTAGGGTGAATGGAAACCTGCTCTATCACGTTAAATAAATACCAATTGGTAATGCATGTAATAGTGTCAATCCTTATTGGGGTCATCAGTTACATAAAATAAAGCATTTATTACATAAAATTACATAAAAATACTTAGAAAAGAGAGACTATATTACCGTATTTATCGGCGTATAACACAGATTTCCCCCTTAAAATCAGGGGGAAATCGCAAGTGGGTGTTATACGCCAATCCCCCACTGATTGTGAGCTTCTCGGCCGCTCTCGGAAAGCCGACGAGAATGGCCAAAAGCCGCCGGGAACGGCCGAAAGCTGCCGAGAACGGCCGAGAGCTACCGAGCGCCTCCGAGATACACAGGACATCCGCTCTGTATCTCGGTGGCGCCATTTTTAAACGGCAAGGCTACAATGCAAGCCTGCAACAACACTGACAAGGCTGCAGATGGACACTGATAAGGCTGCATTGATGGGTATTTAAATGTAAGTTTTTTTTCCTTAAAATTCCCTCCTAAACTTGGGGTGCGTGTTATACACCGGCGCGTGTTATACGCCGATAAATACGGTATATAGTTCATGAAACTATAATTTTTTTAATCACCTTTTACCATGTGAGTTTACCATTTTACTACAATAAATAATATTTTTAAACTATATCACGGTATACGATTTTTCTCCATCTGTTTCGCATGGCCTGTGGATACCGAGCCTCTGCCCTCACCAAAGAATATGATATTTAACCTTTAACCAACTTGATGTCTGGGAATGTCCAAGTTAAGCCATTGACTGGATCCAGGACCAGCTGTACCCATCCAGTTTGCTGACATTCGGCAAGCCTCCTCTCTTATCCGTGGTGGTGCCTTCAATCACATTGTCTCCATTTGGAATTTTACACCTGGGTTGCATGTTGCATGAGTCCTTTTTTTGGATTATTCCTTACAATCTTGGACTTGACATATGCCTTTTATTTTCTTTGTGACAATTAAATGCCCTTTGTTATTTGTATGGGTTTATGGTTGTATATATATTTTTACACTCCAGTTAGCACTTTCACTTAGTAGTAATTCACTATTTGATCATCTTCATTGATAAACCACTTACCTGATAGAATATTAGCGCTACACATTTTGGAGAGCACTCCAGTTACACCATTTTCTACATTCTCTACCGGTTCCATGGGAATTCAGTTGCCGGTTAACGACTTTAGAGGAATACTGCTCAGATGAGGGGGTTTTGCCTCAAGTCCTTTATAAAATGTACAACTTATTGATCACTCCCCTGGAAGACCATCGACTAGCTTGTATAACGAAATGGGAAACTGATCTAAACCATACTTTCACACCAGGTCATCGGAATAATATTATCAGATTCTCCCATAAACCCTCCATCTGTACGAGGATTCAGGAAACCAACTTTAAATTACTGACGAGGTGGTATCATACACCATCCCTGCTATATAAATTCTACCTAGTCACCACTGACCATTGCTGGAGATGCCAGGTGGGACAGGGAACTATACTTATTCTGGTCCTGCCCCAAACTTGACCATTTCTGGAAAGAGGTCCGTAGAATAGTTCAAACATTCACTGACTACAAGATCCCAGATGACCAGGCCTTTTTCCTTATACATGCCTCGACCATCCTAGTAAAAATATACAAATGATCGATTGACATCTTTTGAATGCCTCCAAGTCCTGTATTCCTTCTAATTGCAAGCATCCACAGCCACCAACCATTGGTCTCTGGCTCAATTTAGTAGACGAAAGAAACAAAATGGAAGATTTAGTTCTTACATCACAACATAGGCATGAAAAGTACACTAAAACTTTGACACTATGGAATTTGTTTGTCTACCCTGAAGAGGGAGAAGCTCTGTTTGATCCATAAATTGCTGATCGGAAGTTTCTCCTGAGTTCCACCCTCAGGCTGCCCCCCCCCCCCCCCCCCCAAATAACAAGTGTGTTTCTTTCTTTCTTTCTTTTTTCTTCATTGTACTAGACTTTGTCTTTAAAAAAAAAAACGGTAAGGCAGTCCTATAATCTATCTTATGGTGACCAAGTTATAAGGGATCCTCCTCTCTGTTTATATCACGGGACAGAAATGTTGAATGCAGGTTTGACACGTACAATGTGAAATCCTGCTGGTATTCATTTGCACTCAATAATCCTCAAATAGTTGTTTGACATTCCCCCTGTGTACATATTAGGTATACTGCTATTTGTTGTACTAGTTTTGTTATATTGTTTGTTTGAGTTGGACATGCCTTTTCCAATGAAAATAAAATATTTAAAAAAAATACCCTCACTCATTCACATAGGGAGGGGCGGAATATGGTGGCCCCCTTGTTAAAGGAGGCTTCCAGATTCCAATAAGCCCCCTGCCCACAGACACCCCGTCCACATCCCAGGGTTGTCGGGAGGAGGCCCTTGTCTCCCATGTTGAGGGAATGTGGCCTGGTATGGTTCAGGAGGGGGGGGTTTGGTCATCACAGTGTGACGCAGGCTGGTCCGGGCGCATACGGCTTGTAAGCTGCCATCCGACACTGGGGATGTTCGATGTCCCTCGTCCATTGATACTTTTTACAGTGGTCATCTGGGAGAGAAGAACATGAGTACTACATGACTTTACTTGTGCTTTAAAATGTGAGTGCAACTTACCAAAGTTTTTGTTCTAATAAACAGTATTACACTAGGGCGGCCGTGCACTCTTTTCCTTTTCTTTGCTTATATTAAACCCACAAGCAAAATGTATTATATTGCAACTTATCACTTGTGATGTGGTTTCTGCATTCATTTTCTCTTTTAGGCTTTCTTTCTTTCATTTTCATTTGATGATCCAACCAGTAAGTCTTTTTTTTTCCAAAATAATAAGTTCTCCAGCAGAATATATAAGTTACAGTGGCGTTTAAAATGATCAGCTTGTATTTAATTATGTAAAACCTTTATCCCAAAAGGAAACAAAAAAATGTTTGCTGTATCTGCTCATAAAGTGTTGACTGGAGTATTGCCTTTAATTTGTTAATGTATTTAAATCTGCTAGTCTATCTAACATTCATCTCCCCCCAGAATGACACTACTGCTGTCTAAAGGTGCCCTCTATGCTCCGTCATCCAGAGTGGGGGCACTCTACTATAGGAGATGTGTTAATGGCCACATCATCAGGATAAAATAGAGGGAAAAAGCCTAAGGAAAGAAAACCAGCAACCACATCTAATGATTGATAAGCTGCAATATATTACAAAGATAGAAAGAAATATGACTTTTGAGTGCTGAGAGTCAAACCCTGGCCAAGATCCAAATCTTTTCCTAATTTTTTTACATTATTTATAATAATTGTAATTTTCAAATTTAATTTTTGTTTACTTGTATCTTTATTATTTTTTTCTCTGGCTGCCCCAGTCCTAGTCAGGAAAATATGCACACAGATGACATTGCTGTAACTAAAATGCCCCTACCCATTCGCCAAAAAAGTGTCAAAAAGAAATAAAAACACATATTTTTGACACCAGCATGCACCGGTCAGTGACGTCACATGGGGCGGTGCCACCAGGTGACATTGACAAGTGGCCCTGCCCCTTACCTATATAAGAACTGTCAAGTGGTAGAGCATGCAGTCGGCCATTAGACTTCCTCGCGGGCTAAACTTTATTTTTATTTTTTCGGGTACAACAGTGGTGGCGGGCATCATGATTGATGATGGATCTACATTAGGGGACATTGTTTTTTTTAATTTTGGGGGGACCCCACGCCTTTTTTTTATTTTTACATTTTGGCATGGGGCTCCCCTTAAAATCCATACCAGACCCAAAGGGCCTGGTATTGATTTTTTTTTTTACATTTTTCTTTTGCTGGAAATGGTATTGTATTTCCGGTAATTTAAATGTATTTATTTTTACTTTATAAATGTCAGTTTTTCTGCAGCAGGTTCAGATGTGCCACTTTACAGGAAAGGGGACCCCTCAGGCACAATATTTAAAGTAATTTTTCACTTTTATTGTTTCACTTTAAGCATCATCAAAATCACTGCTCCTGTAAAAACTCTTTTTTTTATGTTTGCATTGATATCTGTCCCCCAGGGCCCCATACCCTTTTAATGGCTAATAACTTGCATATAAGCCCTCAAAATGTGCACTTTTGATTTTTAAGTTCAAGTCCCATAGACTTTAATAGGGCTTGCAATACAATGATTGTCCAAAATGTACTGGAGACTAAGGAGTCCATGTAAAAAAAAAATGTTGTGTCAATGGTTGCTGCAACTGTAGTAAAGATTAACACATTTGCACATACAGCAGTAAATAAATGACCAGCAGCAAAACAATGGTAATAGACGTGTACTGCCCAAATATACTAGAGACAAAGAGTATGAGCAGGTTTTTTTTTTTTTTTTTTTTTTTAAAGAATGGCACAACAGTATACAATTGACCAGCAGCAGTAACATTTTAAATAGCAAGACTATGTGCAAATTATCAGAAACAAAGCCAAGGCTGGGGCTTTACTAAAAAACGTGAAGATACATCAGAGGATACAGCAGTGTAAAATATTCCAACAGCAGCTTTCATGAGGAATAATAGACCTAACAGGTGAACTATATGCCTTGTTATCTCATCTACGCAGATAGGAGAGTGCAGTGTATTTGATTGGTGTAATCATAGGTGGCTTAGCTGCACACTGTTCTTGAGTTATTAAAAAGGTAATACAATAAATGGAAAAAAGTAGCTAAGGTGCTAACAATTGTGCTATCTATCAGTTAGTTGTTGCTGACACATTAGTTCTTACAATTCATTTTGGGTGTACAGCTGTATGCACACAAACAGGGGGCAAAAAATAAATGTATTCCAGCACCGAAATTCAATGAGCTTAAGCATAGTTTGTACAAGTAGATGTAAACCCAACCATTACAATCTCATGGTAGCATTTACAGCTTGTTATACTGATATAAAGGTCCTTTATTTGGGCATTTTGTGTTATGGGGTGAAAATGCTCTGTCCATTTAAGATACTCAAAGGAAAAAATAAACTTCTGTGATGATGCATGTTACTCAGAAATATCACGCTGTTTTTTTAAGCTTTAAAAAAATATTGCAGCCAACATTAATTAGGAAATATGCCCTGTGACAAAACACATGTAGTCTGTTCTTAGTATAATGCACGTGGACAGTGACAGGCTGTGAAAAAATCAATTGCAACCAGTATCAATTAGAAAATGTACATTGTATAAAACAAATGCAGCCCATTATTACTGTAGTATATATGGGCGTAGGCCAGGGGAATAATAAATTGCAGCCAGCAACAATTAGGATATATACCCTGTGTAAAAACACATTCAACCTGTTATAACTGTAGAACCTATTGAAAGGGACAGGGTTACAAAAATCAATTACAGCCAGCAAAATTTTGAAAATATGCCCTATGATAAACACATGCAGCCTTCTATGGCTGTAGTGCATGCAGGCAGGGACAGGCAGGCAGGGACAGGTTCACTAGAAACCAGAAGCCCCGTGAAAAACATATGCAGCCTTCTTTGATTGTAGGGCATGTGGACAGGCTGTAAAGAAGCTACAAGATATCAGCAGCAATAAAACCCTTCCCTCCCCTCATCCTGTTCCCAAAGTACCTAGCCTTTTATAGGCTTATAAGCTATTAGCTTATTAAAACACCATCTTTTTACCCTTCTAAGCCAAGTTCAAAGGCCAGGAGGCACATTAATGAATGCCACTGCTGCTGAGGTGAAATTGCACAAATGGAGATGAAGTTGCCAGATTCACAAACCACAAACAGGTTGGGTTCACTTAGAATCCTTGCCTAACCAGAGTCGCATCCCTAAAAGTGTGGAGAAGCTTTAGATGCATTGTTTTATCTTACTGCAGTAGGTCAAGCCTTGCTGCTTTGGGATTGCCTTTTTTTTGTATTTACCTCCTGCATTTAGGTGACTGAGAGATCATTAGAATGTACATAAAAGATGACACCCCACTCCAACTTAACAGGCTTCAGCTTCATTCAGTCTTCAACAGTTTCAGGCTTTACAATAAAAAACAGATACTTTTGTAAATCTTTGAAAATAACGCTGACGATTTGTCTAAAACAAATTTCCTATCACTTTTATAATTGTGCTGTAACAATATTTTAAAATGATTTGTCCTTTAGGTTTAGCATGCACTTTCTAATCTATCTATACATCTATTTATATAGATTTATCTATACATCTATTTATCTGTCTATCTATCTTTCTGACTATTCTTTTACTCTCTGTCAATCTTACTAATATTTTCTCTTTTTTTACAGATGGTATGATCCTAATAATAAAAGTGTCAAAAACATGGGGGGAAGCCTTACTTAACAGGTAATCCTGTTGCTATTATTAATTATAGGCATGAAGTACTCTTCCAGCTTTATCTTTTCACACCATTTGCATAGAGGATATTGTTGGTGACTATGCCTTTCAGCTGCATCTATTTGTCAGATGTGAGTATATCTTACATACATACCAACAGGATTCAATATTTTATGCATTGGACCAGCTCTTTGAATGAAAAGATATTTTTCTTTTTTTCCTTTCCAGCGTGTGCTACTTCTGTCGGATTCGGATTCCCAAAAAGCAATCTTTGGTTGTTTATCTCTGAAGATTTTATTCTATTCAGTTGACAACACATGGTCTACAAACTATTCAGCCACTATATAGGTGGATTTTTTTAAAGAAATTTAAATTTAAAGGTAGGCACAAGTCAACAAAATGTCAATTGAAAATATTATTTTCTCTGAACTATTTTACTGTATGAAATAAAGGAAATCTGATGGCTCACTTATAAGTAACTCCCATGTTTTTCTATGATACACCACAGATATCATAATTGCTGCTTTCTGGTTCTGAAGAAGCCACAAGCGAAACGCGTCAACCAGTATCGATCAGCAAGTTTGATTCAACAATTTGACTTATTGCGTCTGTATGCATATCTGGAATATAATGATCCTTTTAATGTTATATGTACCATATATATATTGTGTGATAATAAAAGATATTTAGAAAAACTTTTTTAGTATTTAGGCAAAATTTTGTTCAGGTACCGAGATAGTCCGTCAGGTTGGCTAAACCCCCTCTTGTTCTTTCTCTTTACATTTTCTTTAGGATGAGGTACCCCCCCATAGTTTGTTCACATAATTCTTATCATCTTCAAAAATCTTATTCAACTAACAACTACCAATAGAGAAACCAGTTTCTACTACTGCAATACATTTGATGTGGGGTATATGCAAACAGGATTCAAATTGCAAATCAATATGTGTGGATAATTATTAATCAAAACTGAAGCTTGCCCGAAGGGAGTTCTACATATAAAATAAAATGGATCTTTTTCAGAATACTAAAATAATGTTTGATTACATGTTTGGGTTTATTAGACATGCTTATTAAAGTCAATGGATACATTTTAAACTGCAGATTTTTATAACCATGTAATAGGGAAAACTGAGAAGACTGCATAGACAGTACAGTACATTACGGAGACAGAGGTCATTACTTTACCCTGCCTGCGCATTGAGGGATATTATAGTTCAGACACAATTAAATTGCAGGAATTAGGACTTTTCAGGCTATCACCTCTAGACTCAATTGGCAGAGACTTCATATCAGCTGTCAATTGTGATTCGCCTCTTTTAAGACCTTTTAGCTCATCCAATGACCTCATTCAATCCCTCCACACACTGATGACAATTTCTTTTGATAACATGATGTTGAATAAAATGGCATATATACAGAAATTGCATTTAATGTCTTTTTCTTTGTTTAGTGGTAGGAATAAATGTTTTCTAATAGCAGGGGAGTTGTAATGACCAAAATACATAATTCCATCGTAGTATCTCAAACCACTAAGATACCAGATTTGCACTAGAGCATCGACATTTCCATATATCACACTTAGGTGAACATCAAACATAAAATCTGTCTTGGACAGGCCACTCTAACATCAATAACAGCCATGACAGGAATGAGTTATTTTATGATCATACTAAGAAGCTTGCAAAGGTAGAGAACTTGGATGACCGCACACCAATTTCACATCTTCTTTATTTAAACTTTTAAAATCATCATATTGTTAGATAACATCACAAGGAACCCCAAGGAATCCTATTGATGCATTTCATGATGCTTAATCATAATATCATAAATCTACTTGTATACTAGAAATGAGTCAGTACCACCTCCTCAAAAATATCAAAAATACAAGAATATGTATCCTAGGCCATATGGCAGTTCAGGCAAATTACTGACATGCTTCATCAGTGTACAATGCAGACTTCCTCGGGCTGTTCTAATCTGGGTTGATGGTATTTCTGAAACTGATCCACATTTTAAGACTCCTACTTAAATCACATTATATCTCTAGTTCATTTGAACTTTTTTGCACATCCATTAGCACAAAACTATTTAAAGTCATTGGGATACAGAAATAATTATCAAAATTCTGCTGTAGTATACTGTATATCAGAATACAAAAAAGTCACAAAAATGTAAACTCTTAAATGTCATTTATAAAGATTAAAATATGTAAACAAAATCTAGAGATCTTCCAGAGATGTAGGCATATATTTATGGGGCAATGGAAATCAAGGCTAGGACAAAGAGCTTTTTTTCAAAGTCAGTGGGCCAAATACAGAGATACATTTCCAGTTCTTCAGTTATTTGGTTAGGATATTATGTTTATCTTGAGTGATTATAACTTTTTCGATCCTTTAATTTATTGGACATGTCAGTATATTGACTGTATGTCGACCAGAAATTTACATTTTATGATTACATTGATTTATTTCATACAAATAAAACATTTTAAAAACATAATGACCAAGTAATATAAATACAATACTGTTTTTTTCAGCTGTGAAGCAGTAGAGAATCACATAACTATGATCAGAAACGTATCTGCTCTGTGTTCACCCAAGCAGGTGATTGACAGGCACCTATGACGTCATCTGGAGCACAGTTGAACATCAAGGAATGAGTGTTTAGCTGTAATTTAATACTTGATGACTTGTTCTGCAGATAATATTTTCAGCCAATGGCTGAGAGCACTGACTGAAGTGTTCTGGTGGTTGTTAGTAAAGCAGCTCCGACCTGTGTGTTCTGGTAGGGTATACAAGGCCTAAGTCTCCTGATTTTAAAGTTCAGCTCTGGTTATCACCTCAGGCAAGGACATTTATCTGTACTCCCAAGATAAACTCACTTTTTGGCACAATTATCTTCCAGATCACAAACCTACCTAATGTTCATGACCTTGCCTTAGCTTACCCAGCTGCCTGTTGCAACCCATCACACAGTCTCAAAGACTAGACAATAATGTCAGGATCCACCCAGATGCCTGATCGGCAGCTGGTTCCACCTCTCAGAGCACCACTGAGAGCCTGAGCCAGCTGTTCCCATCCCCTTCTCACCCCAGTGCTCCAGGGGGAACTAGAAGGGCATAGCAATCACCGACTGACTGACAGTCACCACTCTCTGCTCAGAGCAGATTGAGAACTGAGTGATGCAGTCATATGATCCCTCAGTTCTCTGTCTCAGAGCCAGCTGGGACAACTGCAGCATGGTGTTGAGTATACATGTTTATTTTTTTAGAATACCACACTTAAATCCATTAAATCAATAATTATTATTATTATTATAATACAGGATTTTTATAGCGCCAACAGTAATCCATACTTTTATGTCCTCCTAAATCCTCAATAGTCTGGTAGAGTGTAGATTAATAGTAATTATAAGAAAAGTTGTTTTTATTGACCGTGCTAGTGTATTTGTCCCTGGAAGAAGGGGGGGGGCCGCAGGGCCTGTGGGACTTTAAATGAGGTCTATGACAAAAAAGCCAAGGTTACCTCCATCCCTGATTCTAATAAGAAATTAAGTAAGGGGCTGGGACTTTGAATGAAACATGCACTTGAGAAATAAATAGTTATTCGTAACAGATTAATTCCATGTGTTTAATAATTGATAATAACAACAAGACTCACACCACCGTGAGTCCAAAAGTTCATTTCATAAAAAATACATATAGAGTCCATATATATATGTACATACACATAAATGCAGGGCACAATAGCACATGATAATTCGATGCAAGTAACTAACAAAGATAATAACATGATAATACATGAAAATCTAGTCTGATATAGAGTGGGCACATTATTGTCCCAATCTTGGTGTTTACTGTAAATAAAAGATGCATAAATGTAGCATCTATAGCTCGACGCGTTTCGTGGTTGATGACCACTCATCAGGAGCAATTATGGACAAAGCCTATAAAATATAAATGTAAAAAATGAATCAGACTGATTACATAAATAGAACATTAAATTTGCAAGAGGGAGGGTAGGTAGCCTACACCTGTACTTACACAGCTGAACATGGGTCTCAGGTATGGCAGGATCACCAACAGTGGACTGGGGCCAAACCGGCATGGGAGCTGAGGCAACATATAGAGGCATGGCATCTGGGAACGCAGAATTGGTATGCTGTAACCACCACCAAATCCTTGATGGTGATATGGAATGGATAGTGCCCAAGGTCTAGGAAAAAATGAATGGAAACTATGAAAAAGTGAACCAGTGTTGGATGACTGTGAATGCCTATCGTGAAATCCATGGAGGTATGGGATTAAACTACCCAAACCACATGGAGATAGGCTTGTGATAGGGCTGAGTGTGTGTAGAAACCGTGTGAGATAAAAGGTTATTAAAATACAGTGTCAAATAAAGCATTGTACTGGAAAAAATGGTGAAATAAGCATTAAAAAATTGAAAAGTATGTTGGTGTATGGTTATTGAGTGAAGTTGAGGTGTAAGGAATACTAAAAAGTTGAAATTAAAAAGGGGGAGTGTGGTGCCGTCTGCCATACTGAAAAATTGAAAGGGGAGTATAGTGCCGTCTGCCAAGGGGATTACCTGTTATCAAGATGTGAGGAGCTTGTGTGCGTGTGATGGATGAACAAAAGTAAAAAGGGGCCAATTCTGTTTCTAAGATGAGGAGTCATGAACTCCACTCCAGCCAATAATATGCCACCAACGTCACGTGGGCTGGCGGGAGGGGGAGAGAGAACGCCAGCAGCCGGGCAGAACTTGCACGATGTTTGGCGCCAAAATCCCCCGCCGCACAGCCATGGATGGATCTACACAAGGCGCCGGCGTCATGACGTTGACCCGGTCAACGTCATGCGTCGGGCGCTCGGTGCGTGACGTCGATGCGCAGCGTGGTAACCGCCCGGACCCTTGGCCAATAGACAAAGAGGGAGGGGGCGGATCCCAGGTGCGCATCGCAGCTCCCAGATTGCCAGAAGGACCACCAGCCCACCAAGGAAATGACGGCCATCTTCCCAAGAAAAACTGCACCCGGCAGAACTGTGTACATGATGATTTAGGAATGTCAGAAGTTACGAATATATACAATATGTTACATGGACGGGGAAAACCTAACCTATGTATGAACCCCCATAATCATAGGGTTATAAAACATACAGAGGAAACCTATCAGGCACAAAACTAAGTGTGCCAGGGTGGACCGTCTAAGTGTGCATGCCTCCATCCCTGATATTGATATAACAATGGAAGAAGGGGGGGGCCGCAGGGCCTGTGGGACTTTAAATGAGGTCTATGACAAAAAAGCCAAGGTTACCTCCATCCCTGATTCTAATAAGAAATTAAGTAAGGGGCTGGGACTTTGAATGAAACATGCACTTGAGAAATAAATAGTTATTCGTAACAGATTAATTCCATGTGTTTAATAATTGATAATAACAACAAGACTCACACCACCGTGAGTCCAAAAGTTCATTTCATAAAAAATACATATAGAGTCCATATATATATGTACATACACATAAATGCAGGGCACAATAGCACATGATAATTCGATGCAAGTAACTAACAAAGATAATAACATGATAATACATGAAAATCTAGTCTGATATAGAGTGGGCACATTATTGCCCCAATCTTGGTGTTTACTGTAAATAAAAGATGCATAAATGTAGCATCTATAGCTCGACGCGTTTCGTGGTTGATGACCACTCATCAGGAGCAATTATGGACAAAGCCTATAAAATATAAATGTAAAAAATGAATCAGACTGATTACATAAATAGAACATTAAATTTGCAAGAGGGAGGGTAGGTAGCCTACACCTGTACTTACACAGCTGAACATGGGTCTCAGGTATGGCAGGATCACCAACAGTGGACTGGGGCCAAACCGGCATGGGAGCTGAGGCAACATATAGAGGCATGGCATCTGGGAACGCAGAATTGGTATGCTGTAACCACCACCAAATCCTTGATGGTGATATGGAATGGATAGTGCCCAAGGTCTAGGAAAAAATGAATGGAAACTATGAAAAAGTGAACCAGTGTTGGATGACTGTGAATGCCTATCGTGAAATCCATGGAGGTATGGGATTAAACTACCCAAACCACATGGAGATAGGCTTGTGATAGGGCTGAGTGTGTGTAGAAACCGTGTGAGATAAAAGGTTATTAAAATACAGTGTCAAATAAAGCATTGTACTGGAAAAAATGGTGAAATAAGCATTAAAAAATTGAAAAGTATGTTGGTGTATGGTTATTGAGTGAAGTTGAGGTGTAAGGAATACTAAAAAGTTGAAATTAAAAAGGGGGAGTGTGGTGCCGTCTGCCATACTGAAAAATTGAAAGGGGAGTATAGTGCCGTCTGCCAAGGGGATTACCTGTTATCAAGATGTGAGGAGCTTGTGTGCGTGTGATGGATGAACAAAAGTAAAAAGGGGCCAATTCTGTTTCTAAGATGAGGAGTCATGAACTCCACTCCAGCCAATAATATGCCACCAACGTCACGTGGGCTGGCGGGAGGGGGAGAGAGAACGCCAGCAGCCGGGCAGAACTTGCACGACGTTTGGCGCCAAAATCCCCCGCCGCACAGCCATGGATGGATCTACACAAGGCGCCGGCGTCATGACGTTGACCCGGTCAACGTCATGCGTCGGGCGCTCGGTGCGTGACGTCGATGCGCAGCGTGGTAACCGCCCGGACCCTTGGCCAATAGACAAAGAGGGAGGGGGCGGATCCCAGGTGCGCATTGCAGCTCCCAGATTGCCAGAAGGACCACCAGCCCACCAAGGAAATGACGGCCATCTTCCCAAGAAAAACTGCACCCGGCAGAACTGTGTACATGATGATTTAGGAATGTCAGTAGTTACGAATATATAAAATATGTTACATGGACGGGGAAAACCTAACCTATGTATGAACCCCCATAATCATAGGGTTATAAAACATACAGAGGAAACCTATCAGGCACAAAACTAAGTGTGCCAGGGTGGACCGTCTAAGTGTGCATGCCTCCATCCCTGATATTGATATAACAATGGAAGAAGGGGGGGGGGGCCGCAGGGCCTGTGGGACTTTAAATGAGGTCTATGACAAAAAAGCCAAGGTTACCTCCATCCCTGATTCTAATAAGAAATTAAGTAAGGGGCTGGGACTTTGAATGAAACATGCACTTGAGAAATAAATAGTTATTCGTAACAGATTAATTCCATGTGTTTAATAATTGATAATAACAACAAGACTCACACCACCGTGAGTCCAAAAGTTCATTTCATAAAAAATACATATAGAGTCCATATATATATGTACATACACATAAATGCAGGGCACAATAGCACATGATAATTCGATGCAAGTAACTAACAAAGATAATAACATGATAATACATGAAAATCTAGTCTGATATAGAGTGGGCACATTATTGCCCCAATCTTGGTGTTTACTGTAAATAAAAGATGCATAAATGTAGCATCTATAGCTCGACGCGTTTCGTGGTTGATGACCACTCATCAGGAGCAATTATGGACAAAGCCTATAAAATATAAATGTAAAAAATGAATCAGACTGATTACATAAATAGAACATTAAATTTGCAAGAGGGAGGGTAGGTAGCCTACACCTGTACTTACACAGCTGAACATGGGTCTCAGGTATGGCAGGATCACCAACAGTGGACTGGGGCCAAACCGGCATGGGAGCTGAGGCAACATATAGAGGCATGGCATCTGGGAACGCAGAATTGGTATGCTGTAACCACCACCAAATCCTTGATGGTGATATGGAATGGATAGTGCCCAAGGTCTAGGAAAAAATGAATGGAAACTATGAAAAAGTGAACCAGTGTTGGATGACTGTGAATGCCTATCGTGAAATCCATGGAGGTATGGGATTAAACTACCCAAACCACATGGAGATAGGCTTGTGATAGGGCTGAGTGTGTGTAGAAACCGTGTGAGATAAAAGGTTATTAAAATACAGTGTCAAATAAAGCATTGTACTGGAAAAAATGGTGAAATAAGCATTAAAAAATTGAAAAGTATGTTGGTGTATGGTTATTGAGTGAAGTTGAGGTGTAAGGAATACTAAAAAGTTGAAATTAAAAAGGGGGAGTGTGGTGCCGTCTGCCATACTGAAAAATTGAAAGGGGAGTATAGTGCCGTCTGCCAAGGGGATTACCTGTTATCAAGATGTGAGGAGCTTGTGTGCGTGTGATGGATGAACAAAAGTAAAAAGGGGCCAATTCTGTTTCTAAGATGAGGAGTCATGAACTCCACTCCAGCCAATAATATGCCACCAAGCTCCTCACATCTTGATAACAGGTAATCCCCTTGGCAGACGGCACTATACTCCCCTTTCAATTTTTCAGTATGGCAGACAGCACCACACTCCCCCTTTTTAATTTCAACTTTTTAGTATTCCTTACACCTCAACTTCACTCAATAACCATACACCAACATACTTTTCAATTTTTTAATGCTTATTTCACCATTTTTTCCAGTACAATGCTTTATTTGACACTGTATTTTAATAACCTTTTATCTCACACGGTTTCTACACACACTCAGCCCTATCACAAGCCTATCTCCATGTGGTTTGGGTAGTTTAATCCCATACCTCCATGGATTTCACGATAGGCATTCACAGTCATCCAACACTGGTTCACTTTTTCATAGTTTCCATTCATTTTTTCCTAGACCTTGGGCACTATCCATTCCATATCACCATCAAGGATTTGGTGGTGGTTACAGCATACCAATTCTGCGTTCCCAGATGCCATGCCTCTATATGTTGCCTCAGCTCCCATGCCGGTTTGGCCCCAGTCCACTGTTGGTGATCCTGCCATACCTGAGACCCATGTTCAGCTGTGTAAGTACAGGTGTAGGCTACCTACCCTCCCTCTTGCAAATTTAATGTTCTATTTATGTAATCAGTCTGATTCATTTTTTACATTTATATTTTATAGGCTTTGTCCATAATTGCTCCTGATGAGTGGTCATCAACCATGAAACGCGTCGAGCTATAGATGCTACATTTATGCATCTTTTATTTACAGTAAACACCAAGATTGGGGCAATAATGTGCCCACTCTATATCAGACTAGATTTTCATGTATTATCATGTTATTATCTTTGTTAGTTACTTGCATCGAATTATCATGTGCTATTGTGCCCTGCATTTATGTGTATGTACATATATATATGGACTCTATATGTATTTTTTATGAAATGAACTTTTGGACTCACGGTGGTGTGAGTCTTGTTGTTATTATCAATTATTAAACACATGGAATTAATCTGTTACGAATAACTATTTATTTCTCAAGTGCATGTTTCATTCAAAGTCCCAGCCCCTTACTTAATTTCTTAGTGTATTTGTCCCTAAATATAAGGGGCAAAGAATTAATAATAAATTCCATCAAAAACCTTTATGTCATACCTCATATTATATAGAGGTTGATATCATAGCCAAAAATGCATATGTTTAGAAAGAACACACAATTTTCCATAGGGGGTACCATAAGAGAAAGGTATTCCCGTATGAGAAAGAGTGAAAAGAGGCTACTATTAATATCAGAGACAAATAAGGTTAAAACTACGGTTATTGTAGTATCAAAAAGCTGGTTTATTATTTACAAATCATAAAAATATTAATAGATCAGACATGAAATGTCATGTCACATGTATATATTGTATCCCTATATATGTTTATACACACCCCTATGAAATACACATAAAACACACAACAAACATTGACAAACAAAGATTAACAAACATGCAACAATCACGGTTTGAGGCGCCTCATTAACCACCTACGTGCCAATATACCCAGATGGGATATCTCATTAACAAACCACTATGTGGTCATAAATATTTATTGGCATGTGTGTGGTTGGTGGGGTAGTGGAGATAACTAAACTAACAGGGTAGCTGATGTTTTATTGAAAAACTTTGCCCTAATTGGCTGCTGGCTACCCAGCTCTCCAATCAGGGCTTAATTAAGATCCGGTGATGAGTATAAGGCAGTCCATACAATGCAGTATCTTAAAAAGTTTTAAAGTTAATTCCTTAATAGGTAGTGTTGATCTTTTTCTTTTTAATGGTGCTCTATCACTTCTCATCGGCGGCAAAAAAAACACATTGCAAGCAGTTTTAGGAAAAAGCAAAAAAACAAAAAAACAAAAAACGTATACGTAGAGTGTTCATATAGAGGTAGCAGGAAAGTGGCTAGAAACACCCTGTTTGCCAGTATCAGTGTATAAGTAAAGTTCTTTCTTTGTTGTTTAACTGTGAAAACTCATATATTGCAACATTGTTCCAAGACAAAACAGGATTATGTAGCAAATTGCTTATATCAATAATTATTATGTCAATACTTTAGACTGGCTTCGCTCTGTAGTATCTTATCTCATATGGTGAGAAAAAAGTATATAGCCATAAAGCATTATATAAGCATTTTTCTGACGCTAATTCCGGCATACCATGCCTCACTTAGCAGGGAAAGTAAATCACAGCAGATTGAAAGAGGAGGTTTGGTTTACGTTACCACTTCCTTAGATGACTTCGGGTAGGTTTAGTCAGTCCGTGTATTGGGTTTCTGACACATACTGGAAGGGTATTCTCCATTCGTACTGCTGTTTGGATTTCTTCCGATATTCATTTGCCAAGTGTTCCGTCAGTTTATAGACGTCGGCCCGTTTTTGTCTTTCTAAGTAGGTTGCGTGTGTCCATGCAAGTGGTATAAGCAGAGAGAATACTTGACGTCTGCTCAGCAGTGCTGGTAATCCGCTGTTGCCGTCAGCTGGCGCTGGTAGTCATAGATCTCCACCTTTACAGTTTGTAGTTACCCCATGGCTCCTACGCCAACGCGTTTCGCAACGCAGCGTTGCGTAGCTTCGACTGGGCGTGAAGGATCTTCAAATACGTCACTCCCTTATAGTCCTGTGTGACGATTTGTTTCCTCCCTTTTGAGATGTTTTCAGCATGTGATTGGGTATGGGATCGGCTGTGTTGTAGGCACCGAATTGTTCATTCAGTTTGCAATGTGTAAGATCATTGAGGTTTCCTATTGTAGAGCAATATGTTTTATCAAACAGGATTGTCTTATATAGAAGTGGTCCCCTTACCAGTAGTATAACAAGAAAAAGGGGGCAAACAGTATCTAAAACTAACAACATTAATGGACAGGACACAGACAAGACAAGACGTCCCATTTAATGGGCACATTTCTTTTGCAGTATATTTTTTGGTTTTTAATTTTTAGGGGGACATGTGTGTCCCCCAAAGAGAGAACCTAGGCTATGTGTCAGCAGCACAATTAGTAGGTTGCATGCATGTAGTTACAATGGACTTGTAGGGGTTATATTGTTATAAAAATAAGTATCCTTATTATTAATAGCCCTACATGATGTTTAACAAGGTAACAAATAAATAGAAGTAGTCATGGCAGGACAGGGATCAGAGATGAGAGATAGCTAAAATGGACAAGGTGCATATATATGTTTTCCGAGTCCCATATGCTTTCATAGGTATTTTAACATGTGTACTTAGTAGCACATCAACAATGTTCGTAATTACTTATCAAGAAGGAAACAGAGAACAGTATAATGCACTATGCAAGGTTAGGAGATAGAGGATGGGGGATTGGTCCCTCTGCAGATATATATGTGTAAATGTGTGTGCCATTTAAGGTGGCACTTATTTAACGTAAACCAAACCTCCTCTTTCAATCTGCTGTGATTTACTTTCCCTGCTAAGTGAGGCATGGTATGCCGGAATTAGAGTCAGAAAAATGCTTATATAATGCTTTATGGCTATATACTTTTTTCTCACCATATGAGATAAGATACTACAGAGCGAAGCCAGTCTAAAGTATTGACATAATAATTATTGATATAAGCAATTTGCTACATAATCCTGTTTTGTCTTGGAACAATGTTGCAATATATGAGTTTTCACAGTTAAACAACAAAGAAAGAACTTTACTTATACACTGATACTGGCAAACAGGGTGTTTCTGGCCACTTTCCTGCTACCTCTATATGAACACTCTACGTATACATTTTTTGTTTTTTTGTTTTTTTGTTTTTTCCTAAAACTGCTTGCAATGTGTTTTTTTTGCCGCCGATGAGAAGTGATAGAGCACCATTAAAAAGAAAAAGATCAACACTACCTATTAAGGAATTAACTTTAAAACTTTTTAAGATACTGCATTGTATGGACTGCCTTATACTCATCACCGGATCTTAATTAAGCCCTGATTGGAGAGCTGGGTAGCCAGCAGCCAATTAGGGCAAAGTTTTTCAATAAAACATCAGCTACCCTGTTAGTTTAGTTATCTCCACTACCCCACCAACCACACACATGCCAATAAATATTTATGACCACATAGTGGTTTGTTAATGAGATATCCCATCTGGGTATATTGGCACGTAGGTGGTTAATGAAGCGCCTCAAACCGTGATTGTTGCATGTTTGTTAATCTTTGTTTGTCAATGTTTGTTGTGTGTTTTATGTGTATTTCATAGGGGTGTGTATAAACATATATAGGGATACAATATATACATGTGACATGACATTTCATGTCTGATCTATTAATATTTTTATGATTTGTAAATAATAAACCAGCTTTTTGATACTACAATAACCGTAGTTTTAACCTTATTTGTCTCTGATATTAATAGTAGCCTCTTTTCACTCTTTCTCATACAGGAATACCTTTCTCTTATGGTACCCCCTATGGAAAATTGTGTGTTCTTTCTAAACATGTAGATTAATAGTATCTACATTAGTATAATGTATGGAAGTAGATGTTACATTCCAGTAAAAAATGAGTGCTGTTTATTGAAGCCTGTGGTCTACATTAAAAGTTGTCTCACCATTTGACCAAAAATTCCTGAACAGTATTATTACAATTCAAAGAAGGCTGCACAGATGAAACCATGGTCTGCAGTAGAAAATAGACCTTTTTTGTGTGTTTAAATTAATTCTTACTCTGACGAGCTGTTGTAAAAATGTATATTTTTTTTCAAACTGTGGTGGTTATACTATTTGGAACTAATTGGAATCATTGGAGGGATTCACGGATTTACTGAAAATTTTACATTTTAATTTTAAAGCTAATCCCTGACCCTTGTGCTGGGGCCAATTCTGCACTGAGAGGGTTACAGGCTTGTAGGGGATGCTAATAATAATAATATAAGATTAATTATTTGCCTTACTCCTTGCTCCTTCAGCAGCCAGCACTCTCTGTCTCCCTTCTACACTTCAAGGATGCGGGTAAGCCCCTGACATCCCATACAATGTAGAATCAATGGTCCTGCATTGTACACAAAGATATTGGAGAGCTGCAACCAGTCAGGAAGGGAAGAGGAAAACATTCAGGGTACTGGACTTGTGAAGAGAAATAAGCCTGCAAGGGCAAGAAATAAGGTAGGCAACTCACCCTATCCCTATACCCCCCCTGACAAAATAAACATTTAATCCTTGCAGAGCAGAGGGGCCCCACTACAAGGGTACCTTTTTCTCCAGCCCAGAGTTCAGTTTTAAAAATTGTTATTACTATGCAGGGCATTCTAGTTACACATTGCAACTTAAAGTGGAATGCAGACCTAGCAATAACTATTCTTAAAATGTTCCCTACCCTTCCTCTTACCAATCTTGCCTACCCTGTGAAAAAAAACATTTAGTATACTTACCTTTTTTAGTCTGTTTTGGTCACATGGTCCTGCCTTTCCAGCTCCCCTGTGTCATGGTGCGGTCGACCACAGCTGGGAATTTCTGGAACCATGATGTCACCCATAGGCTCCCATGCCCAAGCTATTGTCAGCACTCCCACTTCTTCCCGACAGCCACCGTTCACTGACAGAGGGAAGCTGAAGGTTGCATCTGTAGGATCACGTGACTGTACCTGAGCAGATTAAAAATAGATAAGTATACAGAACTTTTTTACACAGGATAGGCATATTTTTTAAGAATAGTTAGGCTTGAATTTCCCCTTTAAACCTATTTATCAATGTGTAACCTCCAACTTTTACCAACGGTTTGCATATTTTTTTCAGAAGTTTCTAATTAGAAAAATGAGATAATATTGAGTGCACTTTGGGTGAATCATGTTAAAACACAGATACATTGACACTTTGTGTGCTCTATATTAAAGAAGAACTCTGAATAAACTGTGATATCCACTGTTCACATACTTGTTTACTGTGTTGCCTGCCAGAGGGTTAGTAATGTTTTTCTGAAAATTTGCAGTGCTTCTGGTTACCCTACCTACCCCAGCAAGGTCTACTCAGCAATCCACACTCCATCACTGCTTTCCAGCTGCAGGAGTCTACCCCCAGATAAGAGCAAGTGGCTGATGGTGTCTGTTAGCTTACACAAGTGGTGTATAATATTACAGCTCCAAGTATGGTAGACCATTGTCACATGCTCTCCCATACCTAAAAACCTTGTTATATTAGAGCAAGAAATTGGCAGTGAGTTAATGGAAGGAAGGTGGCTATCTATTGGGTGGGCTTTCAGGAGGCACTGTCACTCTGCCATTAATAGGCAAAGTGACAGAGTCTATATAACTACTACTCACTGTTCAGCTTTCCTCACTACTGTACAGTGTCATTTCCCTCACTACTGTACAGACATGATGATACTGAATATTGTCCCAATGAGCAGGCTGGAGGTAGAGAGGTGACAAGATGAAGTTGCATAGTTTAACTACAAAATAAGTAAATCCCCTGTTTAAGTGTGCAGTGCAAAAATCATAATCAAAATTGGCTGTACAAATATCTCAGAAAGCTAAAACAGTAAACATATACGGTATGTAGGTATTTCCACTGTATTTAGCCTGGAATTTCACTTAAAAGTAAGCCAAAGCAGATACAGAAGAGGTATCAGTTTAAAAAACCCTGTGACATATTAGATATAAACTATATTCTTTGTAAGTAAACAATCTTGTTGATTAAAAATGAAACTCTATCTTTGTGTCTAGTAGTCTTATACAATCTTCTTACCTAACAAAGAATGTGTTGGTTGGTTGACTGCAAAATGTAATAACTTTTGTTTAAATATGGATACAAAGATAAACAAAATGAATCAAGTACGAAGCATGACATACAGTCTTTCTTGGGATCTAAGATAAAACAGGGTTATTTTTATTATAGATAACCATTTAATTATTTACAGATCAGTACTTGTCCACCAGGAATATCACAGTGACATATAAAATGAACAGCAGAATTATGTTTCACAAAAGTAGTTCTGATGTGTACATATATACCATGTTTGTGTACATATAGCCCATGGTCTTATGATGTTATAACATATACCGCTAGTGTCGACAAACATACTGTAACATACTGTATTTTAAAAACTGATACTAGGAAGACCGAGTTTCACTATATTCAAATAAAAATAAAAAAAAACATAATCTCTTTGTATGGGTAAATGAAGACCAAATATTAACAAATTGGAAACAAAGTCTCTAGTTTGTCTTTCTTCCTACGAAGAGTATCCAGCTTTTCCTTGTTGTTCCTGCCTGTGTTTGTTTGACCAGAGCAGAGATGGCCTTAAATAATAATAATACAAATAAAAACAATGAAACAATTGTAAAAATAAATTGTAAATCTGTAAATAATTTTTAAAGGCTAAACATAAAAAAAATAAGTAATGGCCGGTGACAAAATGGCTGGGTCTGGACCAGCATGTCTTTCTTTTATTAAAGGTCAGGTTCCTGCCCTTTCTATCTTGTTTCAGAGCCCATATGTCTCAGAGTTGATGAGTAAAACCTGGCAACGTCCCCTGTACGTAGTGACGTCATCTCTGAGGAGATCTGAGTCCATGCCGAGTGGGCAGAGTGGACCCAGAAGCAGCCGCCACACAGCTGGACAAACTGACATCCAGCAGCTTCCTAGAGCGACTTTGCAATCACCAGCCGCTTGCCTGACAATCTCTGCAGCTCCTCTGATGCCAATGTTCTCTAGGATGACACGCTTACTACCTACTTACATTTAGTGAGTGCAATATTTTTTATTTATCCATTATGTCCCTTGTGTTCACGGTTTACATTTAGATGGAGGCTCCCTCTTTTGTTTGTTTTTACTTAAGTAAAACCTAATCTGGTTCTCTCTGCACTTCAAAAATTGGCTTTTTTTTAAAACCAATTGGATAAATTCCTCTCTCTACACTTACCTAAAGGGTGGTGTTCCTTGTAGCCATTACCTCTGCAAAGTGATTATCTGAGATGATTGCAACGTGATTATCTGAGCTGGTGGCGTTATCTTGTAAGAATCCTTTTTTTGTTTTTTGTATCACCCCTAGTGAGGTCTAGGACTTCATTTTTGCCTAAGGTATTACTCAGTTTTCATTACTATCCCTGGCTGTGTTTCCCTAACCAGGGAGGTAATGTTCTTATGAGAAAAAACAAAAATAAAAAATGTAATTCTGAAAATAGTTATATAAAAATAGGATAGCTTAAATTTTAGTTTCAATATTTTGTATTCAACGTAAAATACAAAGCACAGAAGTATATGTAGGACTATTTGTCCTGCATTGGCCAACATGGCCTGAATAACAGCAGAAGTAAGGTAAAATGAAAGGCACATACAATTAGGAACATAAACAAGTAACAGCCACCACTATCATTGAATATAAGTTTGGTAGATTATAATGATGCTAAACAACTGGCCATAATGAGAGTGTTGGGCCCGGGGAGAAGGGAGAGCTGACCTGCCACCCCGAATGGGATCTTACAGTGGCTGGTACTCTTCACCCCCTGGCCCAAACACCTGGAGGGTACCTAGTTGTTTTTCAGCGATTCTGGAACATGGGAATGAACCCAGAGGTTATATCATAACATATAGTACTAATCGAACGATGAGTAGAGATTGCATAAACATCAAACTATCAAGCAACAAGAGAGCAGTAATGGGTAAAGAGTGTCATTTGCTAAAATTAGACAAGACATTTGAGTTGGCTAGGTCCGTAAAGGTGAGAGTCGAACCCCGTTACCAAAGGAAAGAGGAGAAGGAAGAATAAGGGTTGAATGAGAAGAGAAGGAGATGGGCCGACTAGGGGACAGTGGGAGAGAAAGTGGTAGATTTGAGGTCAGGGGTGTAAGGGAACACCTATAAAGGTTGCCCAGGGTTCCCAAACTTTTTTGAATTTCTCTGTGCGGTCCAGGAGTACACCTGCCATTTTTTCTTGCGCCATAATCCAGGAAATTTTTCTTTTAGCTATTAGCTTTGAGACACTCTGCTTTTTCTAAGTTTTGGCTAGAGTAAGTTTGGCTCCCAAGAGGATGAAGAAAATCAGGCGTTGTGTACTCCTGGAGGCTTCCCGCACTGGAAAGTTGAGAAGGGCAATTAGGGGGGACATTGGAATGGGGGCCTTGGTGAAACTCCTTATTCTGGGACATCCCCACTATACATGAAACATATCCCCTCTGAGGTCACACCCACGAAAGCATAGGGGGGATGACATTGGGTATAGTTTGGCCAGTCTCGATGGGACTAGGTACCATCTGGAAATTACTTTTATACTTGCTTCTGCTAGGCTAGAGTTAAGGACACCCTTGTATGATTGAAATTTATTTCTGTTCCAAGTTTCTAGTTTCCATTGTTGAGAGAGATCTTCTTCCCGGGCTAACATGTAGGAAGTCTTGGCGCGTGTGGAGGACAGTGCCCTGTAGATCACCGTGATCCCCCCCCCCCCTCTGCTCATAGGCCTGACCACACCATTTTTCATAGGTAGTGATTTGTGGGCTGTTAGGTTGCGTTCTCCATAGTTTGTGGAGAAAGTTGTCGATCTGGGTATAGAGGAAAAGCTCAGAAGGTGGCATATCCAGATTGCTGATGCAGTATGCTTTGGAAAGTGGGCCCATGGGTCTGCGAAAGTGCCCTATTCTATATAGCCCTTTGTCAAGCCACCACCTGAAGGGTTTTATGTTTAACCCTGGTGGAAATGCTGGGTTTTGGAAGAGGTGTTTTAGCGGTTCGATGGGGGAGGTCAATTGGTTGTTACCTTTCACGCTGTCCCAGAGGGCAAAGGAGTGTGAGAGTGTCAGAGATAATATTGGGGGTCTCAATTTTTTTGGGCACCATAAGAGATAGTTTAGGGTGTGGAGTGGGACTGCCTGACTTTGGATATGTATCCAGTCAGGTAGTTCCCAGCTGGAGTAGACTGCCGAGATCTGAGCTAGTTGTGCTGCTTGAAAATACCAAAATAAGTTTGGAAGACCCAGGCCCCCCTCCTCCCTTGGCTGGAAAAGGACCGATTTAGAGAGCCTGTGTCCCCCCCCTCCCCCTCCCCAGACAAAGTTAATCATTTTGGTTTGAAATTGTTTTAGATGGGCCTTGACTAGGGGGATAAGGAGCTCTTTGAATTAGTATAAAATGCGAGGGAGTAGCATCATTTTTATCGTAATGATTCTGCCCAACCAGGATAAAGAGAGGTGAGACCACCTGGATAAATCATCCGCTAGTTTTTTGAATAGCTGGGGGTAGTTGGCCTGATAAAGGAGTTCAACCTTGAAGGTTAGCTTAATCCCCAGGTACGTGATGCGACGAATCGCTCCAGGTGAATCCGAATTCCGCTCTAAGCCTGGTGAGCAGAGAATCCGGGATGTTAATGTTGAGTGCTTGGGATTTATTAAAGTTGACCAGGAGCCCAGAGATTTTCCCAAAGTCATCCAAGAGCCGGAAAATTTTAGGGAGGAAAATTAACAGGGATGAGATGAAAAGAAGTATGTCATCAGCAAACAAGGCGCATTTGTGGCATCGGGATCCACATTGAATGTCGGGAATGTCCAAGTTATTTCTAATGGATACCGCTATCTTCTCGATTGCTATGGTGAAGATCAGAGGCAAGAGCAGGCATCCTTGCCTGGTTCCCCTAGATATGTGAAAATATTCTCAGTAAAATCCTTGCAGGTGCACCTGAGCCGTGGGGGTGGAATACAGAGCATGCATGATATTGATGAAGGAGTCTCCAAATCCCCAGCGTTTCAGGGTGGAGAAAATATAGGGCCAGTGGACAGAGTCAAGGGCTTTTTGGAGGTCTTGGGAGAGGAGACAGCCCTGCAGAGGAGAATTATTTTCCCAGTTTTCGTTGAGAAGGGAAATTATGTCAATCGTGCAGTGGATTTGATCTGGGCCCTGTATCCCAGGAATAATGCCCACTTGATCCTTGTTGATATATAAGCTGATAAAGGAAGCTAAGCGGTCTGAAAGGATTTTAGTCAGGATTTTAGGCATAATCTTCAAATCATTGTTTATGAGTGAAATCTATAATTGCCTGCCAATCTGGGATCCTTGCCTGGTTTAGGGAGAACTGTAATATAAGCTGTGTTAATCAAATTATCTAGAGGGTCTCCCCGTCGCAGAGCGTTAAAGAAACAGGCCATCTAGGGAGCAAGTGTTGTGGAAAAGGTTTTGTAAAAAAAAAAAAAACCCGCCAGGGGCAGATTGTGACTTTAAGTTTTTGATAACTGCGCTTACTTCCTCCGACGAGATAGGGGCTTCTAATTTCAGGTGGTGTCTGTCTTCTAAATGGGGGATCTGGATGTTGTCAAGAAACTAGTCCACCGCGGGCTGAGATGGGTGGTTGTCCCCACTGTATAGTGATTTGTAAAAGTTTTGGAATCCCCCCATAATGCGTTTTGCCGTAGGTGTACGTCGGTCGCGCGTGCAGGTTGGCGATTGGATTTAATACAGAAGCGATCGATCTACAGACCCAGGCCAATGATTTTTGGCCTGGACCTGCTGATCGGTTCTGGCGAATGGCAGACTGTTTTCTGCCTGTGTAATGTAAACACAGGCAGAGGAAATTATGTCATCTCCCCTCATGGAGCCCTTTTCAGTTTCAGCACAAGAGAAGAAGACATGAAGACATGAAGTACACCAACACTACACTAACACTAGTACACGTAGGCACACTTTTAACCCCCTGATCGCCGCCTGATCCCCCCCAGTTAACCATTTCACTCCCAGTCACATTACCACAGAGTGCAGTTTTCAGATCTTTCACTGATCAGCGTACTGGTGACACTAAACAGCACTAGGGCAGTTAGTGACAGTTAGTGGTAGGCCCAGGTAGGTCTAGGGTACCCCCATGTTTTCCATAATAAAGGTTTTAACCCCTTTATCACCCCCCAGTTAACCCTTTCACCCCTTCACAAGTGGTTGCACACTCTGTACACAGCATTACAGCGGGAGAGAGCGTCAACATCGGCAGAACAGAAGAGGGAAGACAGGGCCACCGCTAGTAAAAGAGCCGGAAGAAGATAGCGGAGGAGCCCGGCAGAAGAACTGGAGAGCGGAAGAAGATAGCAGAGGAGCCCGACAGAAGAACCAGAGAGCGGGAGAAGATACCGGAGTGCGCGGAAAAGAACCGGAGACCAGGAGAAGAGGCCGGAGAGCGGGAGAAGTCAGAAGAAGACTCCCGGAGCTGACTAATAAATTACTTTAAAATCCTGTCTAGTGTGTTTTTTATTGACACTTTTTTCCCTCAGGTGAATGGGTACCCCATACTCATTCACATAGGGTGGGGGGCTGGTTCTGGGGACCCCCTTATTAAAGGGGCTCCCGGATTCCGATAAGCCACCTGCCCGCAGACCCCGACGACCAACGGCCAGGGTTGTCGGGAAGAGGCCCTTGTCCTCATCAACATGGGGACAAAGTGCTTTGGGGTGGGGGGCCACAGGGCGCCCCACTTCCCCAAAGCACCCACCCCCCATGTTGAGGGCATGTGGCCTGGTACAGTTTAGGTTCCGCCGGACCAAGTCTGCTGGAAAGTCCGATCGTGTGTACGCGGCATAAGGGTGTAAAATGGTTATTTTACTCCTTACTACCTATCACAGTTTCAGAGGCCCTGAAATGTCGAAATAGCACAAAACCCCCTAAATTACCCCATTTTGTAAGTAGACATCCCAAGGTCATTTGTTTTGGAAAATGAAGAAAGAAAAGGAAATTTTTTTATTTTATTTTTTCAATTTTCAAAACTTTGTGACAAAAAGCGAGATCTGCAAGATATTGAGCATGCCTCTCAGCAAGTAGCTTGGGGTGTCTACTTTCAAAAATGGGGTCATTTGGGGGGGGGGGGGTTGTGCTATCTTGGCTTTTCATGACCTCCGAAACTGTGATAAGTAGTGACAAATGAAATCAAAAATTTACACCTCTAAAAAAAAATTGTGAAGGCAGTGATTGGTTTCGGGGTCCTGTGCATGGCTAGATGGCTAGACTGAAAAAAAGTCTCACACGTGGTAGCCCCGTACTCAGGAGAAGCAGCAGAATTGTGGGGTGTAATTCCACATATACCCATGGCATGTTTGAGCAATATATAATTCAGTGACAACTGTGTGTAAAAAAAAAAGAAAAATATTAAATTTTCCCGAAACTTGTGGCAAAATATAAAATATTCCATGGACTCCACATGCCTCTCAGAAAATAGCTTGGGGTATCTACTTTCCAAAATGGGGTCATTTGTTTTTTTTTTTGCTATCTTGGCATTTTATGGCCTCCGAAACTGTGATAGGTAGTGAGGAGTGAAATCAAAAATTGATGCCCTTAGAAATCCTGAAGGCGGTGATTGGTTTTCGGGGTCCTGTACGCAGCTAGACTCCCAAAAAGTCTCACACATGTGGTATCCCCATAATATTTTGGGGTGTAATTCCACATATACTCGTGGCATATGTGAGCAATATATAATTTCACTGACAACTTTGTGTAAAACTTTTTTTCATTGTCATTTTTCAGTCACTTGTGACAAAAAAATAAAATATTCAATAAATGAATGAATGAATGAATAACTTGTATAGCGCTACATATGCAAACTAAATCGCCTCAGGGTGCTTTTGACGCCAGTATCCGTCTGGGTTTTCAGAAGATATGGGTCTTGAGTAGGGTTTGACTGAACCCGAACTGTAAAGTTCGGGTCCGTACCGGACTTTTGGGTGTCCGGGAACCGGACCCGAACCCGAACTATTGGCTGTAAGTTCGGGTTCGGGTCCGGTGTTCGGCGCTGTATTGGCGCCTTTTTAACAGCTTTAGGGCAGCCAATCGACGATCGTTTCACTAGTGTGCCCTTAGAAGCCATCACAGCCATGCCTACTAATGTTCTTCAGACAATGTCCTGATGACAAGACATGACCAGGCATCTAAGTGCAAAGCACGAGATGCAGTGGAGTAGACACCGCAAAAACCAAGAAAGGTCTCTGGCTCCTCTTGCTTCCTCTTCTGCTGCAGTCTCGGCCTCTTCATCCACCTCTGTAGTGACAGTGACACCTGCCAACCCACAAACAGAGGATCTGCCAGCAACACTACCACCTGGGTCACCAACCATCTCCACAATGTCCCATGGAAGCTTTCAGCTCTCTATTTCCCAAACACTGGAGCGGAAGAGGAAGTACCCCCCTAGCCACCCGCGATCCCTGGCCCTGAATGCCAGCATTTCAAAATTGCTCGCCTTTGAAATGCTGTCATTCCGTCTGGTGGAGACGCAGAGTTTTTAAAGGCTGATGTCATTGGCTGTCCCACAGTACGTCGTGCCCAGCCGCCACTACTTTTGCAGACGAGCTATCCCTTCCCTGCACAACCAAGTGGGGGACAAAATCAGGTGTGCACTGTGCAACGCCATCTGTGGCAAGGTCCACCTAACTACGGATGCATGAACCAGTAAGCACGGTCAGGGACGTTATATCTTCCTAACAGCACACTGGGTAAATGTAGTGGCGGCTGGGCCTGAGGCGGATAGCAGTTTGGCGCATGTCCTTCCACCACCGAGGATTGCAGGGCACTTCAGTTTGCCTCCTGTTGCTAACTCCTCCTACTCCGTCTCCTCATCCTCTACCGCCTCCTCATCCGGTCAGCGTAACACCTTCACCACCAACTTCAGCACAGCCAGGGCTAAACGACAGCAGGCAGTTTTAAAACTTTCCTGTTTGGGGGAAAAACCCCACACGCGCAGGAGTTGTGGAGGGACATGGAACAACAGACCGATGAGTGGTTGGTGGCAGTGAGCCTCAAGCCCGGCCTGGTGGTGTGCGATAATGGGCGAAATCTCGTAGCAGCTCTGGGCCTTACCGGTTTGACGCACATCCCTTGCCTGGCGCATGTGCTGAACTTGGTGGTCCAGAGGTTCCTTGAGAATTACCCCGATATGCCAGAGCTGCTGCAGAAAGTGCGGGCCGTCTGTGCGCACTTTCGGCGTTCTCACCCTGCTGTTGCTCGCCTGTCAGCGCTGCAGCGTAACTTTGGCCTTCCCGCTCACCGTCTCATATGTGACGTGCCCACAAGGTGGAACTCCACCTTGAACATGCTTGCCAGACTGTGCGAGCAGCAGCAGGCGATAGTGGAGTTTCAGCTGCAGGACGCACGCGTGAGTCGCTCTGCGGAACAGCACCACTTTACCGCCAATAACTGGGCCTCCATGCGAGACCTGTGTGCCTTGTTGCGCTGTTTTGAGTACTCCACCAACATGGCCAGTGCCGATGACGCCGTTCTCATCGTTACTGTCCCAGTTCTATGCCTCCTTGAAAAAACTCTTAAGGTGATGATGGAAGAGGATGTGGCACAGGATGAGGAGGAGGAGGAAGAGGGTTCATTTCCAAGGCTTTCAGGGCAGTCATTTACAAGTGGCTACGAGGGTGGGTTCCTGCACCAACAAGCGCCAGGTACACAATTGTCTGGCAGCAAGGGCACAGTTCTGGAGGATGACGAGGTGGAAGATGAGGAGGAGATGGAGGAGGAGGAACCATGTTCACAGCAGGGTGGCACCCAGACCAGCTCATGTCCATCACTGGTGCATGGCTGGGGGGATACAGAGGACACAAACGATACACCTCCCACAGAGGACAGCTTTCCCTTGCCTCTGGGCAGCCTGGCACACATGAGCGATTACATGCTGCAGTGTCTCCGCAACAACCGCCGAGTTGCTCACATTTTAACTGGTGCTGATTATTGGGTGGCCACCCTGCTGGATTCCCGTTACAAGGACAACGTGCCGTCCTTAATTACCTCACTGGAGCGTGATCGTAAGATGCGCGAGTACAAGCGCACGCTGGTAGACGCGCTGCTGGTGGCATTCCCACTTGGAAGCGGGGGTACCGTGGAAGCACAAGGCAAAGGCAGAGGAGGAGGAAGAGGTCGCCAACGCAGCCGGGGCACCGCCAGCACCTCGGAAGGCAGGGGTAGCATAGCCGGAATGTGGAAAAGCTTTGTCGGCACGCCACAACCAGCGCCACCAGCTGAGATGGAACGTCTTAGCAGGAGGCAGCATTTCACCAACATGGTGGAGCAGTATGTGTGCACACGCATACACGTACTGCATGACGGGTCTGCCCCCTTCAACTTCTGGGTCTCCAAATTGGGCACATGGCCTGAGATTGCCCTTTACGCCTTGGAGGTGCTGGCCTGCCCTGCCGCTAGTGTATTATCTGAACGTGTATTTAGCACGGCAGGGGGCGTTATCACAGACAAGCGCAGCCGCCTGTCCAGAGCCAATGTGGACAAGCTCACGTTCATTAAAATGAACCAGGCATGGATCCCACAGGACTTGGCCGTACCTTGTGCAGAATAGACACATATACCGGTGTTCTGACGAAAACTGTCTTGCTATCGGATAGTGTCCGGCCACTTACTGCACAGGTGCAGTGCTTGCGCAGTACGGAGGACAAGGAGATTCACACAATCTCCAAAGATGAAGGTCGCCTGCGCAGTGAGTGCAGGTTCAAGCCCGACCATCCAAGTGGACATACGGTAGCACATAGTAACAGGGCCCCTCACGGGCTTGCTTGGCTAGGCTTCAACCTCGGATGATGTGGCTTAAACCTGGAGTCACCACGCATCGTCTTCGGAGAGTTTCAAAATCCCCTTGTCCTACGTACTGAGCAAGCGCAGTACAGGGCGGACACGGGGGACAGGGGGACAGAATTCGACACAGCATTCACCACTAGCCTTACCCAGCCATTGTTGTATTTTTGAACCAGTGTTGGCTACCTCGTCCTCCTCCACCGCCGCTTCCACCTACACCGCCACATCCACCGCCACCTCAACCTCCTACTCTATTTGAATTTCGTCCTCCTAGGTCAAGATTATAATTTTTTCATTTTTTTTAATTTCCAAGTATTTTATTTTCCCACTATCTTATCCATTAAATTGAATATTTTTTTCCAGAAAGTGCGTATTCTGGGTTATTCCCACCATATGTGCGGCATCGTGCCGTTGAGTTTCTGAGGTTATTAATGACTTCCTGTACCTCTTCTGCTAAGAAGGGGGCCTCCAGCATTTTATTTTTATTTTTTATTTTTTTATGTTATTTTAAGTTATTTCCCTATCCACATTTGTTTGCAGATCACTTGTCATGCTCTTAACAACATTTTGTTGCCATTTGCGGGTTCGGGTCAAGTTTGGTCCCGAACCCGGACTTTTTTCCGAAGTTCGGCCGAACCTGCCGAACCCAAACATCCAGGTGTCCGCTCAACTCTAGTCTTGAGCTTCTTACTGAAGGCCAGATAGTTTTCTTCCGAGCAGATGTCCGAACATTCCATAGTCGTGGTCCTTGGACTGCAAACCTTCATTCTCCTTTTAATTTATAACGGGTCTTGGGGATGTGGAGGAGGTTCTGGTTAGTTGACCGGAGATTGCGACCTGGGGTGTAGTGCTTTATTTTGTCGCAGAGGTATTGCAGGGCGTTTCCTTGTGTAAGGCAGAGGGTCTTGAATGTAACTTGATCCTTCACGGCTAGCCAATGGAGGGTCCTCAAGGATGGGGTGATTGATTCCCATGTTTTTTTTTTCAGTTACCAGTCTAGCTGCTGTGTTCTGGATGGTTTGTAGACATGAAATTTGGTATTTTGGAAGTCCTAGGTAGAGGGAATTTGCGTAGTCGAGTTGGGAATTGATGATTTTTCAAACTACTGCTGCTGTATTTCCTTCCGAGATGAAGGGGATGAGTCTACGCAGTAGGCGAAGAAGGTAGTGGGATCCGCTGACTACTGATCCTATTTGTGCATCCATCGTCATGTTTGAGTCAAAAATGACTCTGAGGCTTTTGGCTTTAGTGCTGGGGTGGATGGGTTGTCTGAGGATGGTGAGTGGTGTGGACATCGTGCCAGGGTTTTTGTTTCGGTTTGCATGGAGGAAGAGGTTCTGTTTTGGATCCATTGAGTTTAAGGGAGCTCTCCGTCATCCAATTGTCGATCAATGAGAGACAGTTTTCCAGTGCCTGGTATTGGTCTTTTTTGTTGGTGATGCGTAGGTAGAGTTGGATGTCATCCACGTAGGAGTGATGAAGTAGATCCTGGTTGCTGATGATTTTGAGGAGTGGGCGGAGATAGATGTTAAAAAGCACGGGTGACAGGGGTGATCCTTGAGGGACTCCGCATGTAATTTTTTGTGCTTCCGAAGTGAACGTTCCTAGTTTCGCTTTCTGAGATTGGTTCTCTAGGAAGGATGCGAACCAGTGTAAGTCTGAGTCTGCAACTCCAGCTACTTCTGTGAGACGAGTGAGCAGGGTTTTGTGGTCTACTGTGTCGAACGCTGCACTAAGGTCCAGCAGCACCAGGAGACATGATTCTCCTTCATCTGTTGCTTCTAGGGTGTCATCCCAGATTTTGAGGAGTGCAGTTTATGTCCCGTGACCAGGGCAGAAACCAGATTGTAGTGGGTCCAAGAGTTTATGGGTGTCCAGATAGAGTAGTAGCTGTTGTACTACTGCTTTCTCGATAATTTTGGAGAAGGTGTTGAGGCTTGTGACAGGTCTGCGGTCGTTTGGGTCTTTGGGATCGAGGTTAGGCTTCTTTAGGAGGGGTTTGATTGTGCCTTGCTTGAGGGAGGTCGGGACGATTCCTTCTTTAAATGACTGGTTTATGAGGTATGTTATTATAGGTGCCAGGATGTCGGTACATTCTTTAAGAAGTTTTGTGGGAATAATGTCGTTTGGCGATGTGCTGTCTCTGAGGTTTCTGATGATGGTTTTGGTGGTGTCAGTAGTGATTGGGACCAGAGTAAATCTCAGTGGTTGTAGAAACTTTGTATCTAGTTTTTTCTTCTTGTTCTGGCCGAGTGAGGTTACTTGCTATGTTCTGCTGAATTATTTCCCGAATGGTTGCGATTTTGTCAATGACAAAATCAGATAACTCATTGCAGACTCTAAACAGGTGGGGTTCATAGTCTGGGCGACTAGTTTTAAGAGTGCTCGAGGGCGGTTTATGACTTTTGAGATGGTTTTGGAGAAATGTTCTTTTTTTGCTATGAAGATTTACTTCAAATCTGTAGGTGAAAAATAGTGAAAAATAGCAAAAATTGGAAAATTATAACAATGGTCCAGGCACCCTAGGTGAATAATGGGCTGGTGCCAGCAGATAAATCATGGCAGTGTCCAGCTCTCCATACGCTTTTTTAACAATTCCTTACCCATCAGTCCTGAAAATTATTGATTGATTCTCAGGATTTCCCTAAGGCCCCTTTCACACTTGCACGACTTTTCCTGCGACTTGGGACTGCAAAGTCCCATGACAAGTCGTTCCCCATGTTTTCCAATGACAACCATTCATATTAGTACGACTTCAAGTCGTGCCGACTTCAAAATAGTCCCTGCACTACTTTGGTCTGACTTTGATCCTACTTCAGCCCATTGAATATCACTGAAGTCAGATCAAAGTCAGATGGCCGCCTTAACTGATCCGACTTTGGCATGCGACTTGTGCTCTGATGATCTTGAAGGGGAACTCTAAGCCAAATAAAATATGGATGGATTTTACCAGACCCTTATCCGAGCACACAGCCCGGCAGGTCATGAAAGGGGGTGGAGGTGAGCCAGCACCCCCCTCCTGAACCGTACCAGGCCACATGCCCTCAACATGGGGGTGGGTGCTTTGGGGTAGGGAGGCCCTGCGCCCCCCACCCCAAAACATCTGATCCCCATGTTGATGGGGAAAAGGGCCTCTTCCCGACAACCCTCGCCATTGGATGTCGGGGTCTGCGGACGGGGAGCTTATTAGAATCTGGAAGATCCCAACCCCCCACCATATGTGAATGAGTATCGGGTACATTGTACCCCTACCCATTCACCTAAAAGAAAAGTGTCAAAAATAAAAAACAGTACACAGGTTTTTAAAGTAATTTATTAAGGCAGCTCTAACATCGCTTACGATTTCTTCTTCCCTCTCCGGGTCTTCTACGCTCTCTGCTGATGTCTTCTAGCACTCTCCGTTGATGTCTTCTAGCCCTTTCCAGTTCTTCTCCCTCTGTCCACTGTCTTCTGCCTCTGCCGGGTCTTTTCCGCTGTCTTCTTGCTCTTTTGCCGGGTCTTCTTCTCTGTCTTCTCCCGCTGTTCTTCTTCCAATATTGACTCGACGCTATCTCCTGCTCTAATGCTGGGTGCGCGGTGTGCCACTGCTTGTATTGACATGGTGTGGGGTCATGGAGGCCCGTCCCTTATGATGTCACCGCCTAAGGCATGATGGGTGGTGACGTCATAAGGGGCGGGTCTCCGGTGACCCCACCCAATGCCAATGTAAGTGGTGGCACACCAAGCACCCAGCATCAGAGCGGGAGATATCGTTAAGTCATCATCCAAAGAAGAACAGAGGGAGAAGACAGCGGAGAAGACCCAGCAGAGGCAGAAGACATGGAGAGGGCTAGAAGACATCAGCCGAGTGCAGAGAAGACCTGGAGAGGTGAGAACAACCTGCAGAGGCAGAAGACATCAGCGGAGGAGGCAGAAGAGCCAGAGAGGGGAGAAGAAGTCGGAAGAGACGCTGGAGCTGCCTTAATAAATTACTTTAAAAACCTGTGTACTACGTTTTTATTTTTGACACTTTTTTTTAGGTGAATGGGTAGGGGTACTATGTACTGAATACTCATTCACATAGGGTAGTGGGCCAGGATTTGGGGGCCCCCTTGTTAAAGGTGCTTTGGGGTGGGGGGGCAGGGCTCCCCCTGCCCCAAAGCCCCCATGTTAAGGGCATGCGGCCTGGTACGGTTCAGAATGGGGGGCTCATTCATCCCCACCCCCTTTCCTGACCTGCCAGGCTGTGTGCTCGGATAAGGGTCTGGTATGGATTTTAGGGGGACCCTCATGCCATTTCTTGGGCATGTAGGTTCCCCTTCAAATCCATACTAGCCCGAAGGGCCTGGTATGCTCTTGGAGGGAGAACCCATGCCGTTTTTTTATTACATTGTGCGTGGAGTTTCCTCTAAAGATTCATACCAGACAGTGCCTGGTATTTCTGGTGATCAAAGTCGGATCACTGTTCATTGAAGTCGGATGCATGTCGGATTTCAAGTCGCAGGGCAAAGTCGGATCCACAGTCATATGACTGTCTTGACGTACCAGTGTAAAAGGGGCCTAATAAATCGTGATGGGACTTGACCTTGAGTTGAGATTTTTATGACTTTTCATAGAATTTGAGGATTCAGTCATTCCTAACACCTACGCATTTAGCTTAATTTACCAGCCTGGTTACATTGACTACATCTCTGAGGCACCTACATCCCACTGGTTAGTCAAATATACAGGAAAGATGTGTATTTGGTCTCTCGTTCTGTGTCTCTGCACAGTGCCTTTGGAAAAACGCATCCTCTAGTCTTTTGAGCTCTGTTTCTTTGCATGATCTGTGACCTTGCTGCCTTCAGTGGTAGGACTACTGTCATAGTCACCCACACAGATGCTATGCGGCCCAGGGAGGGGCCCAGACAAGAGACCAGCAGGAGCATTCTCTCCTGAAGGGCAGCAGCATGGAGCTTGGCCATGCTGTGCTATTCCCCCTGCCTTTACTAATGGCCCTGAATACTGTCAGACCTCAGGCACTGCAGCTGTGACCTGTACAATTCCATGTCCTATTGCTGTGACTAGCACAGTGGGATCCTGCTCCAAACTCTGCCAAACTCTGTTCTGTTTATGAAGAGGTCAGAAGTATACAATGTATTAGTTACATAGTTAATCTGGTTGAAAAAATACACAAATCCATTCAGTTCAACCAACATACCTCACTGTATATAGGGCACAAGCCAGACCGAAATACATTTTTTGGATCTGAAGATTGGTGTGAAGGACGGTCGGTTCTCCAATAAAACCTATTTTAAGAGCACTGACCATAATTCCTACATACCGACGGACAGTTGCCACCATGAGGCCTGGTTGTGATCGGTGCCTAAAAGCCAGTTTATACGCTTGAAGCGTAATTGCTCCGATCATGGGGAATTCTTGCTCCAGGCTGATGTTCTGATTAAACACTTTTTAGAGAATGGCTATTTAGAGGCCTCCCTTACTAAGACTATGGAGGAAGTATCACTACTGGATAGAAGTGATCTCCTTAAAGCTAAACCTACTAACGGTGATAGGTTACCTTCTACCCCTTTTGTTACCACCTACTCCATTCAGCATAGAAGTATTGCAAAACTTATTAAGAAACATTGGCACAGCCTTACAAATGATCCAACTTTGGGTAGTGTCCTCCCTGTGAAACCACAGGTGATCTACAAAGGAGCTTCTTCCCTCAGAAATAGAGTAGCTCCCAATGTACTCGATCCTCCCCCTATTAAGAAAGTTGTTTTTTTTAAATCTCATAGGATTTTATCAATGTAGGAGGTGTAGATTTTGTTCTCTGAGTGGTTGCACACATAGAATGACCCATAAGTTTGTGTCTACCAGCACCTCTGTGGAGTTTGAAATTAAACCATTTATCACGTGCTTGACAGAGGGGGTGGTCTACCTACTTAAATGTTCATGTGGACTACAGTATGTGGGTAGGACCAAGCGCCCCCTCTCTGTCAGACTCAATGAGCACGTGACAAATATATTAACTGGTTTTCCCAAACACCCAGTCTCCAGACATTACCTTGAGGTCCACAACTGTAATCCTGTCTAGACCATCTTTTTAGGGATTGACAGGTACACCCCTCACTGGAGGGGTGGATTCCTGGTACGTGGTATCTTGAGGCTGCAGATGGCATGGGTGCATAAATTAAGGTGCTACACCCCTTACGGGTTGAACGTAGAGGTAGATTTAAATGCCTTAATTGATAAGTCATAAGTGTTGTTTAGTTACAAATGTAAACTAGATGTGAACCCTCAGTGACACACCTGCATCCTTTTTTTATTTATTTAAATGTCTTGATATATGGAGGGTTTTTTCCTCCCTTTTTATTTTTATTTTGGGTGTTTTTTCCAATTTTTGCAATTGTTTATTATTTAAATTTTTTAATATTGTTATGTAGAGTTATGCAGGGAAGATAACATTTTTCTTTGCATTATACCTGCTTTTTATATATAAGTCCTTGTGTTCCCAGCCGTTAACAGGCATTGGTAACATTATAAAAGGATGTCATCTGATTTGACATTTATATAGAAATTTTTTAGTGTTATTCCCTTCTTCACCCAATAGATGGCATGACAGGATTGCTTACTCTGTTCATCTCCTTGTGTCCGGTTGGATATGTGGATTGGGAATTATATTGATCATTTTTAAATTTTTTAAATTTCTATTTGATATATATACCTGTGTGGGATTTTTGTTGCTCCGTTATTAATTCTCTGTCCTCCAGTATATAATATATATTACTATGAGAGTATCCAGGAGTTATGCCTTGGTTACTTCCTGGTTTGGTGGTTAACAGGCTATGGCACTCGGGTTCACAACGAGGTGTGGTTCGGTTATCCTATTTAAGCGATGAGTCACTGCGTCGCCCTTTCGCTTGGTGACGTCTATGTGAGACAAAACGTACGTCGGGTGGTTGGCGCGCTGACGTCATCGCGTTGTACCTCGTTAGTCGAACGGGTGTCTGTAAGCTGGCCGGCTATTTTTAATCCTGTCGTTTTACCTGCTATCTTTTTTTTTCAAAATAGATTTTTATTGGCATATTTTGAAGTATACAATGCATTTGTAACGTGACGTTTGAGAGGTAATCAAAAATAAGCAGAAACACATGTCAACGAAAAAAGCGTCTCACATACGAGACCTATGTAATACAGCAAACACGGAATAGTAATGCAAATATAACACATTGAAGTCATAACGAGAAGCCTAGCAAGTAATGATGCCTTGCGGGATGATTAATCTTATGGTGTTTAGGATGACCAGTTAGCCTCTCCACATGAGTACCCCCTGTAGGGTTCACGACTGTACCCGTGTGGTGACACTCCCAGGCCACCTATAGGGACTGACATCTTACATTTAAGCAAACAGAGTTTAAGAAGAGAATACCTTAACTAATTCTGGTGAGTCAACCCAGTCAAACCATTGCTGCCATTTTTGGCGAGTTATAGTCTTATTTTTCTGACGTAGTGCTAGAGTCGTTTCGTATATACAATGTTCGTGAGTGGTTCGGACAACCTCGGATATGGTGGGTGGGTTTGGATCTTTCCACTTCCTAGTAATTGTGAGTCTAGCTGCCAAGAGGATGTGGACTATGATAGCCTTTGAGGGGTTGGAAAAGCGGTCAATAGTCAGAGAAAGTAGTGCTAAGGCTGGATTTACCTCAATTGTGAGTTTCGTGACTCCAGATAGGAGGCGGAACACTGATTTCCAAAAAAAAGCTAGTTTGGGGCATTCCCAAAATGTGTGAAGAAGATTGCCTATGTGTCCACACTGTCTCCAGCAGGAGTTATCAGTTGCTGAGTGAAATTTAGACAACCTGTCAGGGGTCAAGTACCAACGGTAGGTTAGCTTGTAGGCCTGTTCCCAGAGAGTGGAGCAGCAGGTAGCTTTGTAGGTGGACTGGGCCGCATTACCCCACTGTTCTAAAGAGAAGGATTGGGATAGATCCTTCTCCCATCTGATAAATGCAGTGGAGGAGGACATTGTGGTTTTAGATTGAAGTAGATTATAAAACATCGATATACCTTTCAAATGTGTATTGGGTGAATTGAGGTAAATCCAGGCCTTTTGAGGCAGGGTGCAGGTCTGTCTCTGAAGAGTGTGAAGACAATGGAGGGTACGTATGTACAAGAAAATGTCTGCGTTCGGTAGCTTGTATTCTTCCTGTAAAGTGGGAAATGTTTTGGGTACGTTATTATGATAAAGGTCAGATATGTGGGATATCCCCCTGTCTTTCCAGGGTGGGAATGATGTTGAGTACATCAATCTCTGTAGGGCCTCTATAGGCATAGGTATTGTTGAGTGGGTCAATTTGGATGTGGGGATCTGTAGGAGGCGGGACCAGGCTTTGGAGATAGCGACCATAGGGGGTGGTAAGAGTGGTGATAGTTTTGCTCCGAATGTGTTGGCAAATAGCCAAGAAGATAGACGAATGCCCTGAGGTATAGAAGCTTCTATTCTTCCCCATATCGTACGATGGGGAGGAGGTGTGAACCATTCTTTCACTTGTGAGAGTATGCACGCTGTGTGATAATCTTGGAAATGAACAAATCCTAGACCTCCTGCTCTGCGGTGTTTGACTAATAGAGACTGGGCGCATCTGGGTTTTTTCCCTTGCCATACATATTTTGAGAGTATCGATTGCAACGAGTTGAAGTACTTGATAGGTAGAGGGATAGGGAGGGTGCGGAAGAGGTAGAGGATTTGGGGGAGATGTAACATTTTGAAAGCCGCCAATCGACCCAACCATGAGAATTCAAAGGACACCAGCCTGGAGAGATCGGATTGGAGCTTTGAACGGATTGGTATGTAGTTAGAAGCGAACAGTTGTTTGGTCGATGTAGTCAGTTGAATTCCCAAATAAATTATGCTGTTTTCCGTCCAGGTATATGGGAACGTCACTGAGAGTCAGTCTTTGGTAGGGCCGTCCACTCCTAGATTAAGAATATGGGATTTGGTCTCATTGATAGGGATGAGCCGAACACCCCCGGGTTCGGTTCGCACCAGAACCTTCGAACCGACCGAAAGTTCGCACGAATTTTCGAACCCTATACGTTATAATGGACGCGAACGTTCGAAATCAAAAGTGCTAATTACAACGGCCAATATGCATGTTAATGTCATAAAACAGGTTTGGGGACCCGGGTCCTGCCCCAGGGGACATATATCAATGCAAAAAGAACTTTTAAAAACTAACGTTTTTTCGGGAGCAGTCATTTTAATGATGCATAAAGTGAAAAAAAAAAGTGAAATTTTCCTTTAAATATGGTACCTGGGGGGTGTCTAAAGTATGCCTGTGAAGTGGCATGTGTTTCCCGTGTTTAGAACTGTCCTTGCACAAAATGACATTTGTAAAGGAAAAAAAGAAGCCATTTAAAACCACTTGCGGCTTTAGGTTTGTTCTTAAGTAGAATCTGAACAGGTACATTATGAAGTGTAGCTCCATCCCAAAAAAATCTATTTTTAAGCTTTTTGGAGAACATAGGGAGGGGTTATCACCCCTGTAACATTTGCTGTCTTTGCACATCTGTTCAGAACATGTCACCTAACTTTCCGTCCCAATGACAAATGTTTTTGGAAAAAGTGGGGTTTTAATTGAAACAAGGATTGGTGATAAAGTATCAGTAGAGAGGAGATACCTTTTTCCCAAATTAAATCTAACAAGATAGAATTTCCCTTCCTAGGGGTAGATTTCCTCTCACTTCCTGTTTTCTTTCCATTTGCAAGTAGGAGTCGTTTGTAAGTTGGATGTTTGAAAGTAGGGGCCTGGCGTATATACTCTGCAGAAATTTGCCCTATTAGATGTTGGTGTAGCCACAAGACTGGTGGGCACAGGAATGGGCCCTGCTGTGAGTTAATAGATCAAGATTTGTAATTGCATGCACCTGCTGAACAGGGCAGAAAAATTGGGGGTGGTGGTGGTGGTGGTGGACGGTGTTGCCACAAGACTGTAAGCTCTCACAGTTACTCTTGGTGGGCGCAGGAATGGGCCCTGCTGTGAGTTATTAGATCAAGATTTGTAATTGCAAGCACCTGATGAACAGGGCAGAAAAATTGGGCCTTTGGCGGTGGTGGTGGACGGTGTTGCCACAAGACTGTAGGCCCTCATAGTTACTCTTGGTGGGCGCAGGAATGGGCCCTGCTGTGAACTATTAGATCAAGATTTGTAATTACCCGCCCCTGTTAAACAGGGGCTGAAAAATTGTGCCTTAGGCACTGGTGCTGGTGCCACAACACTGCAACCCCTCACAGATACTGTACTTGGAGCACAGCAGTCACACGTGTTGCGAAGCATTTTTTTAAAAAATTGTAATTACCCGCCCCTGTTAAACAGGGGCTGAAAAATTGTGCCTTAGGCACTGGTGCTGGTGCCACAACACTGCAACCCCTCACAGATACTGTACTTGGAGCACAGCAGTCACACGTGTTGCGAAGCATTTTTTAAAAAAATTGTAATTACCCGCCCCTGTTAAACAGGGGCTGAAAAATTTGCCTTAGGCACTGGTGCTGGTGCCACAACACTGCAACCCCTCACAGATACTGTACTTGGAGCACAGCAGTCACACGTGTTGCGAAGCATTTTTTAAAAAAAATTTGTAATTACCCGCCCCTGTTAAACAGGGGCTGAAAAATTGTGCCTTAGGCACTGGTGCTGGTGCCACAACACTGCAACCCCTCACAGATACTGTACTTGGAGCACAGCAGTCACACGTGTTGCGAAGCATTTTTTTAAAAAAATTGTAATTACCCGCCCCTGTTAAACAGGGGCTGAAAAATTTGCCTTAGGCACTGGTGCTGGTGCCACAACACTGCAACCCCTCACAGATACTGTACTTGGAGCACAGCAGTCACACGTGTTGCGAAGCATTTTTTTAAAAAATTGTAATTACACGCCCCTGTTAAACAGGGGCTGAAAAATTTGCCTTAGGCACTGGTGCTGGTGCCACAACACTGCAACCCCTCACAGATACTGTACTTGGAGCACAGCAGTCACACGTGTTGCGAAGCATTTTTTTATAAAAATTGTATGTACACGCCCCTGTTAAACAGGGGCTGAAAAATTGTGCCTTAGGCACTGGTGTGGTGGCATGGATCATTGAGGAGGAGGAAGAGGATAGTCAGTGAACATAAGAGGACAGTCACTCAGCATCAGCATAGGCAGTCTTGAAGGGATGTGATATTAAAAATTATTCGGTTATATCCGCCTCAGGTGCCTGGTAGCTGGTGGTGATCCAAGACTGATTCATTTTGATGAAGGTCAGTCGATCAACCGAGGCGGTGGACAGGCGCACCCTATGATCGGTGACAAATCCTCCAGCAGCACTGAATGTGCGTTCGGAAAGAACGCTGGAGGCAGGACAGGCCAGTAGCTCAATTGCATACTGTGCAAGCTCTGGCCAGTGATCCATCCTCAGGACCCAGTAAGCCAGAGGATTTTCGGTGGGAAAGGTGTCCAAGTCTGACCTTGCCCCAAGGTATTCCTGCACCATGTATATCAGACGCTGGCGATGGTTGCTGGAACCGATCATACCTTGGGGCTGCGGACTAAAAAATTGTCTGAACGCATCGGTCAGACGTCCACCTTCCCCACCGCTCCTTCTGCTACTGACCGAAGCCTCAGCAACTCGTCGCCCAGGACCAGGAGTTTGTAGCCTCCCAGTTTCTGGGAACGCGTTGCACAGACCTTTCTGCAAGGCCTCCCTGAGATGTCTCATCCTCTGCTCCCTCTGCGACGGCAAGATAAGGTCCGCAACCTTACCCTTGTACCGCGGATCAAGGAGAGTGGCCAGCCAGTAATGGTCCCTCTCCTTGATCCGAAGAACACGAGGATCCTTCCGCAGGCTTTGCAGGATCAGGGAGGCCATGCAGCGTAGGTTAGCTGAGGCATTCGGTCCGGAGTCTTCTGGGTCACTGAGGATGACATGATCGCCAGCCACCTCCTCCCAGCCACGTACAAGTCCACTGGTTTGTTGGGACTGTACATCATCCCTAAAAGACTGCTGCTGCTGATGCTGAGTGCCAGGCTCCACCTCCATGCTCACACAATCCTCCTCCTCCTCCTCCTCCACCTCATCCTCTTCCTGTGTGATGGGTGGGACAGAAGGAACACTGTCCGGATAAAGGGGGCCTTGAGAGGCAAGGAAGTCCTCCTCTTCCTGCCTCTGTTCTGCCTCAAGTGCCCTGTCCATTATCCCACGCAGCGTATGCTCCAACAGGTGGACAAGAGGGACAGTGTCACTGATGCATGCACTGTCACTGCTCACCATCCTCGTGGCCTCCTCAAATGGTGAGAGGACAGTGCATGCATCCCTGATCATGCTCCACTGACGTGGGGAAAAAAAACCAAGCTCCCCTGACCCTGTCCTGGTGCCATAGTCGCAAAGGTACTCATTGATGGCCCTCTGCTGCGTGTGCAGTCGCTGCAGCATGGCCAACGTTGAGTTCCACCTGGTGGGCATGTCACATATTAGGCGGTTCTTGGGCAGGTTCAGCTCCTTTTGCAGCTCAGTCAGCCGAGCACTGGCATTATAAGATCGGCGGAAATGCACACAGACTTTCCTGGCCTGCCTCAGGACATCCTGTAAGCCTGGGAACCTGCCCAAGAACCGCTGCACCACCAGGTTGAGGACGTGAGCCATGCAGGGCACATGGGTGAGCTGCCCCTGTCGCAGGGCGGAGAGGAGGTTGGTGCCATTGTCAGAAACGACCATTCCTGGCTTAAGCTGACGTGGCGTCAACCACCTCTCGGCCTGCCCCTGCAGAGCTGCCAGAACCTCTGGCCCAGTGTGGCTCCTGTCCCCCAAACACACCAGCGCAAGCACGGCATGGCATCTTTTTGCCTGCGTACTTGCGTAGCCCCTTGTACGCCTACGGAGCACCGCTGGTTCCAAGGACAGAGCACTGGAGGAAGAAGAAGAGGAGGGGGTGGAGGAGAGAGGTGTGTCACAACCAGTAGCAGTAGTAGCGTTTTGGAGGCGTGGTGGTGGAACAACCTCCAACACTACTGCACCTTGTCCTGCATCCCTCCCAGCTGCCAATAGAGTGACCCAATGGGCCGTGAAAGAAAGGTACCGTCCCTGTCCATGCCTGCTGGACCATGAGTCAGCGGTAATATGCACCGTACCGCTGACCGCCCTGTCCAGCGAGGCATGGACATTGCCCTCCACATGCCGGTAGAGAGACGGAATCGCCTTCCGTGAGAAAAAGTGGCGTTTGGGAACCTGCCACTGAGGAACCGCACATTGAACAAACTCACGGAAGGGGGCCGAGTCTACCAACTGAAAAGGCAGCAGTTGAAGTGCTAGCAATTTAGCCAAGCTAGCATTCAACCGCTGGGCATGTGGATGGCTGGGAGTGTACTTCTTTCTACGGTCCAGCAGCTGGGGCAGGGAAATTTGCCTGCTGCAATCGGACGTCGGTGTACTGCAAGTACTTGGTTGTGACACACCTAATTCTACACCTTCAGTCCTCTCAGAGCAGCTTTCAGAGAGGACTGAAGGTGTAGTGGGGATGGAGATCCCAGCTGATGAGGAGCAAGGAGAGGTCCGCTTAGTTCTTTGGTGTGGGTCTTTTATGTGTGCCTGCCAACGAGCTGCATGGCAGGTCGACATATGTCTGCTCATGCTTGTGGTGCCCAAGCGGCTGATGTTTTGGCCACGCGAGATACGCTTGAGACAAATATTGCAAATAGCAGTGGTGCGATCTGATGCACTCGTCTCAAAAAAGGCCCACACCAAAGAACTTTTCTGATAACGTGCAGAGGCAGCGCCCTGCACAGGCGGAGCTCTGCGGTGTTGTACAGTTGCTGTGCTGGCCTCTACCTGGCCTCCAGGGGGCATCCTGCCTCGTTGGACATGTGACGCCGCATCCTCCTCCTCCTCGTCCTCCTCCTCATCCTCTCTCCCTTCAGGCACCCACGTGGAGTCAGTGACCTCATCATCCCCTCCCTCTTCACCACTAGAGCAAACCTGGCAGTAAGCTGCAGCTGGTGGAACAGTACTGCCAGATTCCTCAAGCTGGGTATCATCATCCGAGCCTTCGAATCGTTGGGCATCCTCCTGGAGCATGTACCCAACACTGTTTTTTTTTTTTATGTATATTTTTTTGTTTTTTACGGTGATTGCTAACCATGTCCTGTGAGTGCACCTGAGAAAGAGAAGGAGGTATTTGGTATTGCTTCGTTACAATCCATAACCAACGAATCACCAACCCAGGCTGGGTTAAAGCCATATGCTGATCTATGGCTTACTTCTGGTAAGCATATCCTCCATGAGTATATAAGCAACCTGTGGAAACCAATGTTTGAGAAATATTTCCCATAAAAGAGACTTTTTTGGAACGAATTTTATTCTCAAACCCTGTATACAGACTCTAAGAGCGCGATTTTTTTTCCCTTAAACCCAACACTGTGCTCAAAGAGTTCGAGGGACTCCTCAGGAGGACATGGTGGGTCTAGGGAAGGGGTGGCTGATGATGCTCTGCCAGTACCCTGAGCCTGGGTGAGAGAGGATGAGGAGGATGAGGAGGGCTTGGTCATCCATTCTACCAAGCCTTCAGCATGATGCGGCTCCACATGTCCAGCTGCCGAAAACAAAGACGCGCGTGTCCCATGGCCACGTGCTGATGACGATGCACGACCACGTCCACGGCCACGGCCACGGCCACGTCCACTAGAAACAGAGCCTGCCTGCCCTGTGTTCTTGGCTCTGCACGCTCTGCCTCCCCTTGGCGGTCTTCCAGCCATTGTAGTCGGTAGTCCTGTGGGTGCTGCTGAGAAGAATATATAGGAGCTCTGTGTGATGCCACTAACACACTAGAAGTCCTATGGGTGCTTCTGCAAAGAAAATATAGGAGCTCTGTGTGATGCCACTAACACACTAGAAGTCCTATGGGTGCTTCTGCAAAGAAAATATAGGAGCTCTGTGTGATGCCACTAACACACTAGAAGTCCTATGGGTGCTTCTGCAAAGAAAATAGAGGAGCTCTGTGTGATGCCACTAACACACTAGAAGTCCTGTGGGTGCTGCTGAGAAGAAAATATAGGAGCTCTGTGTGATGCCACTAACACACTAGAAGTCCTGTGGGTGCTTCTGCAAAGAAAATAGAGGAGCTCTGTGTGATGCCACTAACACACTCGAAGTCCTGTGGGTGCTGCTGAGAAGAATATATAGGAGCTCTGTGTGATGCCACTAACACACTAGAAGTCCTATGGGTGCTTCTGCAAAGAAAATATAGGAGCTCTGTGTGATGCCACTAACACACTAGAAGTCCTATGGGTGCTTCTGCAAAGAAAATATAGGAGCTCTGTGTGATGCCACTAACACACTAGAAGTCCTATGGGTGCTTCTGCAAAGAAAATAGAGGAGCTCTGTGTGATGCCACTAACACACTAGAAGTCCTGTGGGTGCTGCTGAGAAGAAAATATAGGAGCTCTGTGTGATGCCACTAACACACTAGAAGTCCTATGGGTGCTTCTGCAAAGAAAATAGAGGAGCTCTGTGTGATGCCACTAACACACTCGAAGTCCTGTGGGTGCTGCTGAGAAGAAAATATAGGAGCTCTCTGTGATGCCACTAACACACTAGAAGTCCTATGGGTGCTTCTGCAAAGAAAATAGAGGAGCTCTGTGTGATGCCACTAACACACTAGAAGTCCTGTGGGTGCTGCTGAGAAGAAAATATAGGAGCTCTGTGTGATGCCACTAACACACTAGAAGTCCTATGGGTGCTTCTGCAAAGAAAATAGAGGAGCTCTGTGTGATGCCACTAACACACTAGAAGTCCTGTGGGTGCTGCTGAGAAGAAAATATAGGAGCTCTGTGTGATGCCACTAACACACTAGAAGTCCTATGGGTGCTTCTGCAAAGAAAATAGAGGAGCTCTGTGTGATGCCACTAACACACTCGAAGTCCTGTGGGTGCTGCTGAGAAGAAAATATAGGAGCTCTGTGTGATGCCACTAACACACTAGAAGTCCTATGGGTGCTTCTGCAAAGAAAATAGAGGAGCTCTGTGTGATGCCACTAACACACTAGAAGTCCTGTGGGTGCTGCTGAGAAGAAAATAGAGGAGCTCTGTGTGATGCCACTAACACACTAGAAGTCGTGTGGGTGCTGCTGAGAAGAAAATATAGGAGCTCTGTGTGATGCCACTAACACACTAGAAGTCCTGTGGGTGCTTCTGCAAAGAAAATAGAGGAGCTCTGTGTGATGCCACTAACACACTAGAAGTCCTATAGGTGCTTCTGGGAAGAAAATATAGGTCTGTGTGATGGGACTAACACACTTCAAGTCCTATAGGTGCTTCTGGGAACAAAATATAGGATCTCTGTGTGATGGGACTAACACACTTCAAGTCCTATGGGTGCTTCTGGGAAGAAAATATAGGTCTGTGTGATGGGACTAACACACTTCAAGTCCTATAGGTGCTTCTGGGAACAAAATATATGATCTCTGTGTGATGGGACTAACACACTTCAAGTCCTATAGGTGCTTCTGGGAAGAAAATATAGGTCTGTGTGATGGGACTAACACACTTCAAGTCCTATAGGTGCTTCTGGGAACAAAATATATGATCTCTGTGTGATGGGACTAACACACTTCAAGTCCTATAGGTGCTTCTGGGAACAAAATATATGATCTCTGTGTGATGGGACTAACACACTTCAAGTCCTATAGGTGCTTCTGGGAACAAAATATATGATCTCTGTGTGATGGGACTAACACACTTCAAGTCCTATAGGTGCTTCTGGGAACAAAATATATGATCTCTGTGTGATGGGACTAACACACTTCAAGTCCTATAGGTGCTTCTGGGAACAAAATATATGATCTCTGTGTGATGGGACTAACACACTTCAAGTCCTATAGGTGCTTCTGGGAAGAAAATATAGGTCTGTGTGATGGGACTAACACACTTCAAGTCCTATAGGTGCTTCTGGGAACAAAATATAGGATCTCTGTGTGATGGGACTAACACACTTCAAGTCCTATAGGTGCTTCTGGGAAGAAAATGTAGGTCTGTGTGATGGGACTAACACACCTCAAGTCCTATAGGTGCCTCTGGGAACAAAATATATGATCTCTGTGTGATGGGACTAACACACTTCAAGTCCTATAGGTGCTTCTGGGAAGAAAATATAGGTCTGTGTGATGGGACTAACACACTTCAAGTCCTATAGGTGCTTCTGGGAACAAAATATATGATCTCTGTGTGATGGGACTAACACACTTCAAGTCCTATAGGTGCTTCTGGGAACAAAATATATGATCTCTGTGTGATGGGACTAACACACTTCAAGTCCTATAGGTGCTTCTGGGAAGAAAATATAGGTCTGTGTGATGGGACTAACACACTTCAAGTCCTATAGGTGCTTCTGGGAACAAAATATATGATCTCTGTGTGATGGGACTAACACACTTCAAGTCCTATAGGTGCTTCTGGGAACAAAATATATGATCTCTGTGTGATGGGACTAACACACTTCAAGTCCTATAGGTGCTTCTGGGAACAAAATATATGATCTCTGTGTGATGGGACTAACACACTTCAAGTCCTATAGGTGCTTCTGGGAAGAAAATATAGGTCTGTGTGATGGGACTAACACACTTCAAGTCCTATAGGTGCTTCTGGGAACAAAATATAGGATCTCTGTGTGATGGGACTAACACACTTCAAGTCCTATAGGTGCTTCTGGGAAGAAAATATAGGTCTGTGTGATGGGACTAACACACTTCAAGTCCTATAGGTGCTTCTGGGAACAAAATATATGATCTCTGTGTGATGGGACTAACACACTTCAAGTCCTATAGGTGCTTCTGGGAACAAAATATATGATCTCTGTGTGATGGGACTAACACACTTCAAGTCCTATAGGTGCTTCTGGGAACAAAATATATGATCTCTGTGTGATGGGACTAACACACTTCAAGTCCTATAGGTGCTTCTGGGAAGAAAATATAGGTCTGTGTGATGGGACTAACACACTTCAAGTCCTATAGGTGCTTCTGGGAACAAAATATATGATCTCTGTGTGATGGGACTAACACACTTCAAGTCCTATAGGTGCTTCTGGGAACAAAATATATGATCTCTGTGTGATGGGACTAACACACTTCAAGTCCTATAGGTGCTTCTGGGAACAAAATATATGATCTCTGTGTGATGGGACTAACACACTTCAAGTCCTATAGGTGCTTCTGGGAACAAAATATATGATCTCTGTGTGATGGGACTAACACACTTCAAGTCCTATAGGTGCTTCTGGGAAGAAAATATAGGTCTGTGTGATGGGACTAACACACTTCAAGTCCTATAGGTGCTTCTGGGAACAAAATATATGATCTCTGTGTGATGGGACTAACACACTTCAAGTCCTATAGGTGCTTCTGGGAACAAAATATATGATCTCTGTGTGATGGGACTAACACACTTCAAGTCCTATAGGTGCTTCTGGGAAGAAAATATAGGTCTGTGTGATGGGACTAACACACTTCAAGTCCTATAGGTGCTTCTGGGAACAAAATATAGGATCTCTGTGTGATGGGACTAACACACTTCAAGTCCTATAGGTGCTTCTGGGAAGAAAATGTAGGTCTGTGTGATGGGACTAACACACCTCAAGTCCTATAGGTGCCTCTGGGAACAAAATATATGATCTCTGTGTGATGGGACTAACACACTTCAAGTCCTATAGGTGCTTCTGGGAAGAAAATATAGGTCTGTGTGATGGGTCTAACACACTTCAAGTCCTATAGGTGCTTCTGGGAACAAAATATATGATCTCTGTGTGATGGGACTAACACACTTCAAGTCCTATAGGTGCTTCTGGGAACAAAATATATGATCTCTGTGTGATGGGACTAACACACTTCAAGTCCTATAGGTGCTTCTGGGAAGAAAATATAGGTCTGTGTGATGGGACTAACACACTTCAAGTCCTATAGGTGCTTCTGGGAACAAAATATAGGATCTCTGTGTGATGGGACTAACACACTTCAAGTCCTATGGGTGCTTCTGGGAAGAAAATGTAGGTCTGTGTGATGGGACTAACACACCTCAAGTCCTATAGGTGCCTCTGGGAACAAAATATATGATCTCTGTGTGATGGGACTAACACACTTCAAGTCCTATAGGTGCTTCTGGGAAGAAAATATAGGTCTGTGTGATGGGACTAACACACTTCAAGTCCTATAGGTGCTTCTGGGAACAAAATATATGATCTCTGTGTGATGGGACTAACACACTTCAAGTCCTATAGGTGCTTCTGGGAACAAAATATATGATCTCTGTGTGATGGGACTAACACACTTCAAGTCCTATAGGTGCTTCTGGGAACAAAATATATGATCTCTGTGTGATGGGACTAACACACTTCAAGTCCTATAGGTGCTTCTGGGAAGAAAATATAGGTCTGTGTGATGGGACTAACACACTTCAAGTCCTATAGGTGCTTCTGGGAACAAAATATAGGATCTCTGTGTGATGGGACTAACACACTTCAAGTCCTATAGGTGCTTCTGGGAAGAAAATATAGGTCTGTGTGATGGGACTAACACACTTCAAGTCCTATAGGTGCTTCTGGGAACAAAATATATGATCTCTGTGTGATGGGACTAACACACTTCAAGTCCTATAGGTGCTTCTGGGAACAAAATATATGATCTCTGTGTGATGGGACTAACACACTTCAAGTCCTATAGGTGCTTCTGGGAACAAAATATATGATCTCTGTGTGATGGGACTAACACACTTCAAGTCCTATAGGTGCTTCTGGGAAGAAAATATAGGTCTGTGTGATGGGACTAACACACTTCAAGTCCTATAGGTGCTTCTGGGAACAAAATATATGATCTCTTTGTGATGGGACTAACACACTTCAAGTCCTATAGGTGCTTCTGGGAAGAAAATATAGGAGCTCTGCCTGCCTGCCACGAACACACTACAAGTCCTATAGGTGCTTCTGGGAACAAAATATAGGAGCTCTGCCTGCCTGCCACGAACACACTACAAGTCCTATAGGTGCTTCGGGGAACAAAATATAGGAGCTCTGCCTGCCTGCCACGAACACACTACAAGTCCTATAGGTGCTTCTGGGAACAAAATATAGGAGTTCTGCCTGCCTGCCACGAACACACTACAAGTCCTATAGGTGCTTCTGGGAACAAAATATAGGAGCTCTGCCTGCCTACCACGAACACACTACAAGCCCCTCTTTCTAAATCAATCTTTGTAAATGAATCTATCTAACTCAATCTCTCTAAGTAAATCTCTCTAACTAACTAAATCCAGCAGAGTGTCACAGAACTATCCTGCTCTATCTACGCCGGAACAGCATGTGACCGGCGCAGACGGCGTGGCGGCCTTTTAAAGGGGGGGGCGTGTACTAAAGCCCCTGAGCTGTAATTGGCTACAGGCGTCCTGCCTGTAGCCAATTATGGCTCTTCGAGTTTCCGGCGCTGTGATTGGCCAAGCATGCGGGGTCACAGTGCATGCTTGGCCAATCATCAGCCAGCAATGCACTGCGCCGGCCGCGCCGGCCGCAATGCATTGCGGGGCCGCTCGCATCACACGAACGTGATGCGAGCGGCCAAAATAGTTCTGGGCTCGCCGAGCGAGCGAACACCCGGTGCTCGATGCGAACATGGGTTTGCATCGAGCACCGGGCCCATCCCTACTCATTGACCTTATAGAAGGAGACTGCGCTGAACCAGGCTAGCGTTCTTTGAACCTCAGGGAGGGATCGCTCAGGGTTGGTTATCATTAGAATGACGTCATCCGCAAACAGACTAATTGTATGTTCTGATTTGGACATGTGTATGCCAGATATTTGATCGTTGGCTCTTATACTTTCTGCTAGGGGTTCCATTACTAGGTTGAATATAATAGGTGATAAGGGACATCCTTGCCTCGTGCCATTCGAGATCTGGAAGGGTGAGGAGAGGGTGTCAGCGGCAAGCACATGGGCAGACGGGTTGGAATATAGGGCCATTATGGCATTGTGAATATTGCCTACTATACCAAATTTGTTTAGAACGGCTGAGATATATCCCCAGTGGACCCTATCAAATGCCTTTTCGGCGTCTAGGGATAATAGTAGGGCGGGAGTTTTGTTGGTTTCTACCTGGTGTATAATGTTTATCATACGACGGGTGATGTCTGACACCTGACAACCCTTGGTGAAACCGGACTGGTCTGGAGAGATGAGGAAGGGAAGTATGTTCTCTAATCTGTTAGCGATAAGTTTGGCGTATATCTTTACGTCTAGGTTGAGCAGTGAAATGGGACGAAAATTTTTCGGGGAGGTGGGTTCTTTCCCAGGCTCAGGGAGAGTTATTATTCTGGCGGAGAGCATTTCTGAGGGGAATGATGCTGCTGAGGCAGATGTGTTGAAAGTTTGGACTAGTGTAGGTGCTAGAATATGTTTGAATTTTTTAAAGTATTCCCCCATGAAGCCGCCGGTGCCTGGGTATTTGTGGCTCGGAAGTTTATCGATCGTGGCAATAATTTCTGCAGTGGTGAAGGGGGAGTTCAAATCAGAATATTGTTGAGGTGTAATGGTTGGGAGTTTAACACTGTCCAAGAACGCTTGGATTACGTTTGGTGTGGGTTGGGGAGTGTTTTTTTCAGTATTAAGATTGTAGAGATCTTCATAATACTTGCTAAACCCATTGGCTATCAGATGGGGTTTAAGAAGTTTCTCATTCGTGTGTGGGTGGTGGATGAACGGGATCTTAGTCTTGTGTCTGTGGCCTTTAATTCTCAAGGACATTGCTTTGCCTGCTTTATTTCCAGTAGTATACGATGTGGCCTTGAGAATGTGGTATGTTTTTTCGTATTTTGCAAGTAGGAGGGTTCTCAGTTCGTGTCTCAGTGTGAAGATTTTTGCTTGTAAGTGTGGTGAGGTATTAAGTTTGTTCAGTGCTTCAGTTTTAGCTATGTCAGTCGTGAGTTTGTCTAATTTTTGAGATTTCTGTTTTTTTGCCCTAGCACCCAGTTGCAGGAATACACCTCAAATAACTGCTTTGTGAGCATTCCACACCACCAGCGGGTCAGATACAGATGCCTGATTGTTTGCAAAGTATTCTTCCAAGTTTTGTTTAATAAGAGTGGAATGTTGGGGGGCATTGAGTAAGTAATTGTTAACTCTCCAAATGTAGGAGTTGGATTGGGGTGAGTTATCATCAATGGAAATGCTGACCGGTGCATGATCTGACCAGGTGGTGGTGTGGATTTTAGAGTCTAAGATCCTTTGTAGGACCCACTTGTCTGCAAGAAACAGGTCAATTCTTGAGTAGGTGTTGTGACGTGGCGACAGGAACGTGTAATCCCTCTCGTCCGCCTGACAACACCTCCACACATCATACAAATCATTTGATGAAATAAATGCATCTAATGGAGAAGAAGTTCTCCTGGATTCTGTTGTAGCGTCCATTGTAACATTCGGAACTAGGTTGAAGTCGCCACATATCAGTAGGTGGCCCGTCTGGAACTTTCAGGATGCCCGTAGTGTTTTCCTAAGAAAGGTTACTTGGCCCTGGTTCGGTGCCTAGATAGAAATAATGGTATATGGAATATTATTGATTGTGCAGTTTAAAAAGATGTAGCGACCTTCAGGGTCGGGTACACATTCTTGAAGGGAGAAGAGGACAGTGTCCTTGATAGCTACCAGTACTCCTCGCTGTTTCTTAGTGAAGGATGCGCGGAATATATGGGGACATTTTTTATGCTGACACTGCAAGGTTGATTTGGATTCAAAGTGTGTCTCTTGTACACAAAGTATGTCGCAGTTGTAGGACAGAGCTGATTTCCATAAAGAGGAGCGTTTAGCTGGATGGTTGAGCCCTTTGGCATTGAGGGATAGAACAGTGATTCCCATGTTGGGTGGGTAGTGGGTGTAGATCAGGAATAGTACTCACAGTTAAGGGAGTCCAGGGAGGAAGGAGTTCAGTTCTAGGAATTCCTTAGCGATGGTGTGGAGTAACCAGTATACAAAGTTGTCCGAGCTGTGTGCGCTGTGTAGAAGGGGTGACTCTGCAATCGCCAGATGATGTTGGATGAGAAGGTTATCTGGTGAAGAAAATACGTAGCTTGAAAAAAAAAGTAGGTTAGCTATCTCAACACAAAGTTAAACAAGGTAGCGCAATGAAGCGTGTTTGCTCGTAATGGTAGAGTACTGTTGTAGAAGTTGCAGGGAAGTCGCAAGGGGATAAAATAAAAAATAAAAAAGAGGAGAGGAAAAAAAAAAGATCGCACACTAAAGCACAACCAGTAGAATCAAAAGATAAAAGAAAACAAAAAGCCAGCAGCAGGGCTCGGGTGAGCAGCTGACCAGTAGTGGGGTTAGTTCAGCAAGCAGGTGTTTGAGCGCATTTCCAGACCAGACTGTGAAAGTCGCATAGAGTAGTTGGATGGGCTAGTTAGCGGTGTTGATATGAATATTTCTCTCGGTGTCCACCGAAGGAGAAAGGATTATGGTGGGTAAGCGGTGGTTCTGGTAGAATCCCCCAGGCATGAAGAAGCTTCAGACCGCCCTCTAGCGTGGAGATGGAGTGCGGTACACCATTGTAGGTGGTTAAAATCGTGGCGGGATGACGCCATTTGTACGTGACTTTATGATTAGACAGGGCCTTGGTGATAGTTTTGAGTTGTCTGCGAAGTTGCAAGGTATATTGTGATAAATCAGCGTATAATTGGATTTTGGCATATGGCTCAGGTAACAGAGCTATCTCCCTGGCTTTCATCAAGATTTGTTCCTTTGCCTGAAAGAAGTGGATTCTGAGTAGCACGTCCCTAGGAACATCTGCCTCCAGGTGACGGGGCTAAGGGAGCCTATGGATGCGATCTAGAGTGAGTTCGATCGGAGATAGGTCAGGGAGCATGCTGGAGAACATAGTGCTGGCAAAGTTGTGGAGATCTTTAGGTAGGACCGACTCTGGGATGCCACGGATTTTTATGTTATTGCGTCTGGAGCGATCTTCGAGGTCTGCGATTTTCGCTTTAATCCAGAAGGTGTCATCTTTTTGTTCTGTGTATGCATCTACCAGGTCATTAACTGTGTCTGTGCACTCCTCCATTTTATTTTCAATGAATTGCATCCTGTTGTCCATATGCTTCATTTCCAATGAGAACCTGTTGATCAATGCTGACAGGTTGGTCATGAGAAAGGATTGCAAGGAAAATAGCATGTCCTTCATTGTAGTGTCCAGCACAGGCTGCCCTGATGTGGGGAATTGTGCAATGGAGGACTGGAGGGCTGATATAGCATTATCATTGTGGAGACCACTACTCACTGCGTCTGAGGCTGAGGCCTGGTCGGTCAGATCCATCCTCATCTTCGACTTGGCAGGGCTTTGTGAAGCTGATGGTTCTAAGAAGGAGCCTGGAGGGATAGGAGGTGGGGATCCAGCCCATATTTATTGCGGATGATGGCCCTGTAAGGTGTTGTGGTTCACAGAGAGCCGCGCTGTGTCTCCGGTGGCGCCATCTTGGGCCTTTCCTTGTGAGCGGCGCGGCTGGAAGGAGAACGATTCCAGCCGCTTCGGACATTTTTCCTGGATCCGCTTTCGTGACATCTCGGTGGCTGGGTATGGAGGGCTGAAGTGAGCTGCTTTTGGGGCCGATAGCGAAGCGGTAAGTGCCCTGATGTCGCTGTAGTCTGGTCCGGTGTTGCGGAGCTCACAGCTCAAGCGGCCATTTTCCAATGTGCGCAAGCCACGCCCCTTACCTGCTATCTTGATGTAAGTGCATCTTCGTTTTTACATTAAACGTCTATATACTGATTTACACTATGGAGAGTTATTTCTCATCCCTATGGGTCCTGCCTGAGGATTGTGTAGTTTGCCTTCTCGATTAAATCAACCTGACTGGCTTTGGTTCCTACTGTGGAGGGGTGGCATTATTGCATTGCTGATTGGATACTGATCAATTCTACAGGCTTGCATAAGCTTGCCGTTTGGTAAGCGCGCATTTTTTACGGTGGTGGATTGCACTGTATCGTGTCATTTGGATGAATAAGATTACATGCATCTTTTTCACCGTTCACTTACTGGATTTATGTTCATGGACTTTGTTTTTCACTAATATCACAGTTATGATTTGAATTACAATCTAAATAATGTACTGTAGTTGGCTGGGAGTTTCCAGTGATCTTTGAAATTAAAACAGTTTATTCAGTGTGCCTTTCTTACAGATGAAGTGCCCCTGAGATGATGTTCACTGATGATCTGGAATCTCTCAATAACAAATTGGTATTGTTTATTAATATACAGATGGCTCTTGCCCTTTTGCACTTGCATCTGTGCTGGAAGATGGCTGCATATCAAAAAGATTCCCCAGTTATGGAAATGTAAATTTATAGCTATGCTGCTGGATTATAAAAGGGTGCATTCTTATATATATTTTTTCATGATTTATTAGTACATACTAATTTAGAAGCAGGACTGGCATATTGTATTGTAACAGTTGGCACCGAATCCCCTATTTTATTTATGCTGCTGAATTATGATTCCTACCATTAAAACTAGCAAACCTGTCTATGTAATTCATTTGGTAATATTGTTGTGAATTCCTCCTGATGCTCTGTTCTTATCTGTTCAATAATTTAAAGCTCCCTGGCAGGAATTATTCCTGTAAGATTGACATCTACGTTTCCATGTTTTAAATGTAACATTTTACATCCTACTCTTCTGCTGTAATTGCCTAGAATCTAAAACTTTTTAATATCTTTATCTCTCTATATTCTATTAAAATCCTGTGTTAATACAAAATAAATCATACAAATATAGATGAGTGAACCAATTTAAAAGGTTAAGGATTCAACTAAGAGCAGGGATCCTATAAAGACTGCATTGATTTATAAGACTAAACATTTTTTACTTTTTTGATTTTTTTTAGCTTTTGGTTACATTTGATGGGTTAAAAGAAATAAAGTTCTGTGCAAACATCAGAGACACTTTAAATGGTTCAATAAAATATTTTCTTAGATGGTCATTTTTGACTTCTGGATTAGTGTGTCAAAGTTTTCTCTCTTCAGAACCAACCTGCTCAGTTTCTACAGAATCAGTAAGCTGTTCTTACCTGGGTAAATTGTTTGATTCCTGTTCATCCCCAGTGCAAATTATGTTTTCCTCCATGCAACCCTGTGTCAAGGCATATTCGGTCAAGTGTTTCATAGTTTCATAGTTAGTAAGGTTGAATAAAGACATCAGTCCATCCAGTTCAACCTGAGTGAGTGTCTACAATTGTCCCTGTCCCTGTACATTGCACACTCACATCGGTCCCTACCCTCAAGGAGCCCACAATCCAAGGTCCCCATTCATATACTAGGGCCAATTTTTGGGCAGAAGCCAATTAACCTACCTGCATGTCTTTGGATTGTGGGAGGAAACCGGAGTACCCGGAGGAAACCCACGCAGGCACAGGGAGAACATGCAAACTCCAGGCAGGAAGTTTCGTGGTTGGGATTCGAACCAGCGACCCTTCTTACTGCTAGGTGAGAGTGCTAACCACTAAACCACTGTGCCCCCTGTTAGTTCCTATGTGTGGTGTTGAACACTTTTTCTATGAGAAACTTTGATGCTATGTCCAGAAAAGCTACAGAGGAGTGCACTTAATGTTGCTCTGCTGTGGCCCAGAGTCAGCTTAAAACAGACTGTTGCCCACTGTCATCTGACATGGGTAAGCTCTGGAAGAATCACAACAATAATGCCGGGATCCCTTGGCTGCCTAATAAACAGCTGGCTGTGCCTCTCAGTGAGTGACTGAGAGCCGGAGCCAACTGCACCTGCCCCTCTCCAGCACAGTAAACCAGTGAGCCCCAGATGAGCAGAGCTGGAAGCAGTCACTGAGCAGAGCAAGAACTGAGTGATCAGTGGTTATGTGGTCACTCAGTTCTCCATGCTAGAGCTGACATGGGACAGCCGCAGCATTGCACCAATGCTGCAACACAAAGGTGATTATAATTTTATTTTATTTTTTATAAGCCCTATACATCTTTAAATGTGTTCAGTGAAATTCTCTCTGAGATATTCTTCCTAAATTCCTGTTCTGTTCACCTCTCTTCTAGTGTCTGATACATGTTTACAGCTTCAGCCTATTTTTCAACTATCTCTTTTTGTCCCCAATCCTGACCTCTTGCTCATTTGACCTCAATCTTGCCTTGTGATTCTGTACCTCATTTTTTTTCTGCCAGCTGTCAGCTGCTGCTAGTCCCAAATAATCTGAGGGCTGCAACCTGGGAGCCATCCAGAGCAAAGCCTATCACTCTTTGTGGGTTGCTATGGTGAATACAGGGTGTCTCTCTGCAGAGAAGTTGTATTGTATTTGTCGTACATGCTACATGCTTGCACACAGTTATTCCACAGTGCTGTAGCGGTTTGGTGGATGAAGTCATCATTCAATCATAGGAAAATAGGAATTATCACCAGCACACCTTGGTAAAGGGATAATCTTGTCATTTCTTTATATACTGTAAAGCAATAGGCATCAGAATTGGAACTTTTGGGACCTCATAAGAGCCATTTCTCAAGGCAGATTGACTTAGTTTGTGATGACCACTGCTTTACCTAAAAAGGGACTAGATTATCACTAAACCAAGGTGATGCTGGCGAAGATCCATTTTTTTCCTTAGATTCTTCACCATCCTTTTTGGGACCTACGTTTTCATGATGATGCAGAGGGTCTGCTACTACTGAGATATAATAAGGTTGATCTACTAAAGGCAAATAGTCTGTTATCTTTGCAAGGAAATTTCTGTTAACATGTGCAAGCAAGCCTCCATTTTTATTCTTTGTATATGATTGGGTATTCTTTGCAAAGTGAATTGTCACCACATTCACTAACCTATGTGAAATTTCTCTTGCAAAGTGAACATTCTTTTTCCCTTTAGTAAATCAATGGGAATGTGTCAATAGAACAGTGCCTTTATTAGGTCAAAGTTACAAGCATTTATTTTGTGCAATGTGAAATAGTTCAATTGTTAAATAGTGCAGTTATTTAAATGTCCTTAAATAAAGATACTAACATAATTCTTGTTTGCAAAATATTTTTGTGAGCTCTTTGTGAGCATTTGCCTAGCACTTTTAATCTAAAGTTTAGTATATTTTTGGGGGTTGGAATACAGCGCATTACATATTTGGTATGTGTAATGGTGTGTGTTCCATTACCTGCAGGTGGCTTTTCTGCTAAAAATCATCCACACAGTGGGTGAGATTTACTATAACTGGAGAGTGCAAAATCTGAAACAGCTCTGCATAAAAAAACAATCAGCTTCCAGGTTTTATTGTCACAGCTTCATTGAACAAGCTGAAGTTAGAAGCTGATTGGTTACCACGCGCAGCTGCACCAGATTTTGCACACTCCAGTTTTAGTAGATCAACCCCAGTGTCTCCTTCTACTACCCTGTGGGGCTGTCTGTCTTCATCTTCTTCAATAGATTTCCTTGGCCAACCAATGTGTCTATAAACCTTTGAACCTTAATGTTACCCGTTTCCTTGTGCTTCTTCAAACAAGTTTAAACAGCCCTTTTTTAAAACCCCAGTCTGCTATAAAATGTTTGCCTGGGAGAGACCTTGCTGATGCAGTATAACTACATTGTGTCTTGTTGCTGTGGTTATACTTGTCATAGTGTATGACCTGTGACATGAAACTGTCTTCCATAACCCCACCTTAGTAGCAAAGTTTGGCTGTTCCGCACCCAGTTTTAAGACTCCTACAAGGATTTTTCTGTTTCAGTTAATGCCTGTGTTTCAATCTACATATAAAATTGATGATCATTAGCACCTGCTTGGTATATTTGATTAATCATACACTTGACCCTAATCCTACAAAATCCCTGACTTCATGCAAGTGTACAGTACAAAGTGTGCAAGTGTAAGAATTGATGATGGTTTGAAGCCAAAGGGTAGTCCTAATAAATGCTGATGTGATTTAGATTGCGTGTATATATATATATATATATATATATATATATATATATATATATATATATATATATATATATACACACTATATTGCCAAAAGTATTGGGTCACCTCTCCAAATCAATGAATCCACGTGTTCCAATCACTTCCATGGCCCCAGGTGTATAAAATCAAGCACCTAAGCATGCAGACTGCTTCTACAAACATTCATGAAAGAATAGGTCGCTCTCAGTAGCTCAGTGAATTCAAGTGTGGTACTGTGATAGGTTGCCACCTGTGCAATAAGTCCTTCGGTGAAATTTCCTTGCTAATAAATATTCCACAGTCAACCATTAGTGGTATTATAACAAAGTGGAAGCAACTGGGAAGAACAGTAACTCAGCCACAAAGTGGTAGGCCATGTAAAATTACAGAGCAGGGTCAGCGCATGCTAAAGCTCACAGTGCGCAGAAGTCGCCAACTGTCTGCAGAGTCAATAGCTACAGACCTCTAAACTTTGTGTGGCCTTCAGATTAGCACATTACTATTGCGTAGAGAGCTTCATGGAATGGGCTTCCATTGCTGAGCAGCTGCATCCAAGCCTTACATCACCAAGTGCAATGCAAAGCATTGGATGTAGGGGTGTAAAGCATGCCGCCACTAGACTCTAGAGCAGTGGAGATGTGTTCTCTGGAGTGATGAATCAAGCTTGTCTGTCTGGCAAACTGATTGACGTGTCTGGGTTTGCTGGTTGCCAGGGTGGCGGTACTTGTCTGACTGCATTGTGTCAAGTGTAAAGTTTGGTGCAGGGGGGATTATGGTTTGGTGTAGTTTTTCAGGGTTTGGGCTTGGCCCCTTAGTTCCAGTGAAGGAAACTTTTAAGGCGTCAGCCTACCAAGACATTTAAGATAATTTCATGCTTCCAACTTTGTGGGAACAGTTTTGGGATGACCCTTCCTGTTCCAACATGACTGTGCACCAGTGCACAAAGCAAGGTCCATAAAGACATGGATGAGTGGGTTTGGGGTGGAGGAACTTGACTGGCCTGAGCAGAGTCCTGACCTCAACCTGATAGAACACCTTTGGTATTAAACTAGAGCGGAGACTGCGAGCCAGGCCTTCTAGTCCAACATCAGTGCCTGACCTCACAAATGCGCTTCTGGAAGAATGGTTAAACATTCCCATAGACACACTCCTAAACCTTGTGGACAGCCTTCCTGGAAGAGTTGAAGCTGTTATAGCTGCAAAGGGTGGGCCAACTCAATATTGAACCCTACGGACGAAGACTGGGATGCCATTAAAGTTCATGTGTGTGTAAAGGCAGGTGTCCCAATACTTTTGTTAATATAGTGTATATATATTATGCTTTTTGGGACATTGATCTAAAATCACTGTAGAAATTGTATTTGCTTGCTCATAGTTGCTCTACTACCTCTGGTATTTATATTTATTCTAATACAGGCAAAAGAAACAGAGGTACAGCTTACTGAACATGACGGAAATTTGTTTACAGCTATCACTGACTCACACATACTGTAACTGACTATATGCAGCATCTGAAAGTTATATTTGTAGTGTATGGTCTGTACCTTGGTGCAGACTCCATGGAATTTTGGGCATCAAAATTGGACATGCAAACAAAATTGGCACAGTTTACTATCCAGATTCTTTCTTGCCTGTCCTTGTTCTGACACAAAAAGGATTTAGATGTGAGAGGTTGTTTCATTACTGCCAAAGTTACTGACCTGCCTGCTGTGAGCTCCCAAAGGTTTTTTTTTATTAATGATGTGCAATTTTAAAACAACACTTAAAAAGATGCAGATGTGTGGACGGTTAAAGAATAATAGAAGAAAAGAATAATAGAAGAAAAATCACTAATACCTGGTTTCTTTTATTTTTGTAGCATTTTTATGCAACATTTATTTTTTCATTCATATATTTTTCACGTCTGGTTGCTTTCCTTGATTGTTTTACCTACACTGTGTTATTAAACACATTTCCTAAATGTAATGAAAAACCCTATTTTATCCCTGACATATTATTCAGCTATATTAATACTGATGTGAAATTGTATAGTGTCAAATAAAAGATTGTAATTTGTCCAAGAAAGTGATTGTATTTTCATTCTGTGTGAATTAAGCAACATTTGCAAGCTATATTTGTAAATCCCGGGGAGCTGTAACACTGATTGAATGTTCTCGAGTCGAATGAGGACGTTGCTGTTGTATGAATGCTACCAAATTGTATCTTCTTGGTGGAATATGAGTGTCCGTTTAGGGTTGAATGTCACAGAATCGAACATTTGCATTATATGGATATATAACAATACTGGCTTATCTGCAAACAGAAAATGAGTGTTTTAGTTTTAGACCCCTACTGTCAGCAGCATCCGTCTGCAGTGTGAACCCAGCCTTAAGGTGTATTTCCACTTTTGTAGTCAAATGTGTATGTTTTTGATGTGTTCCTATTTACATAGCATACCTAAAACAATGTTAAAAAAAATACTACTTATCTTTTAGATGCTTCTAAGGAAAAAGTGTCATGGCTGGGTCTAAAGATTTCTGGACAATCTCAAGTGTCCTTGTCCCCACACTATTACTCAATAACAATTTTAACCCTTTGTTAGAATAGACAATGTTCAAACCTAGTTTACAGCTGATAATTAGGGCTGAGCCGAACACCCCCCGGTTCGGTTCGCAGCAGAACATGCAAACAGGCAAAACATTTGTTTGAACACGCAAACACCATTAAAGTCTATGGGACACGAACATGAAAAATCAAAAGTGCTAATTTTAAAGGCTTATATGCAAGTTATTGTCATAAAAAGTGTTTGGGGACCTGGGTCCTGCCCCAGGGGACATGTATCAATGCAAAAAAATGTTTTAAAAACGTCAGTTTTTTCGGGAGCAGTGATTTTAATAATGCTTAAAGTGAAACAATAAAAGTGAAATATTCCTTTAAATTTCATACCTGGGGGTGTCTATACTAAAGTGGTGCATGTTTCCCATGTTTAGAACAGTCTGAGAGCAAAATTACATTTCTAAAGGAAAAAAAGTCATTTAACAGTACTCGCGGCTATAATAAATTGTCGGTCCTGGCAATACACATAAAAGTTCATTGATACAAAATGGCAGGGGATTTCCCCACAGGGGAACCCCAAACCAAAATAAAAAAAAATACCAAATACCAATACCAAATTCCATACCAGGCCCTTCAGGTTTGGTATGGATATTAAGGGGAACCCCACTCCAAAAATTTTTAAAAATGGTGCGGGGGTCCCCCTCATAATCCATACCAGACCCTTCAGGTCTGGTATGGATTTTAAGGGGAACCCGTGCCAAAATTGAAATAAAAAAATACGTGGGGGACCCCCCAAATTCCATCCCAGGGGAACCCCACACCAAAATGTAAAAAAAAAAAAATGGCGTGAGGTTTCCCCCCAAAAATCCTTATCTGCGCACGCAACCTGGCAGGCCGCAGGAAAAGAGAGGGGACGAGAGAACGCCCCTCCTCCTGAACCGTACCAGGCCACATGCCCTCAACATGGGGAGGGTGCTTTGGGGTAGCCCCCCAAAGCACCTTGTCCCCATGTTGATGGGGAGAAGGGCCTCATCCCCACAACCCTTGCCTGGTGATTGTGGGGGTCTGTGGGTGGGGGGGCTTATCAGAATCTGGAAGCCCCCTTTAACAAGGGGACCCCCAGATCCCACCCCCCCTGTGTGAAATGGTAGCAGGGTGCAAATATACCCCTACCATTTCACAAAAAATGTGTGCAAATGGTAAAAAAACACAAGACACGGCTTGTGATAAGTCCTTTATTAAAAAACTAAAAAAGAAAACTGCTCCGACGGACCGTAAAGAAAAAGCTGCACGCCGCCTACAATCTGCCTCCATGGGAGGCACCCGCCGTATGGATTTTGAGTGGACCCCACGCCATTTTGTTTTTAATTTTGGCGCGGGGTTCCCCTTAATATCCATACCAGACCTGAAGGGCCTGGTATGGAATTTGGGGGAACCGTTTTTATCAATGAACTTATCAATGAACTTTTATGTGTATTGCCGGGACCGACAATTCATTATAGCCGCGAGTACTTTTAAATTACTTTTTTTCCTTCAGAAATGTCATTTTGCTCTCAGACTGTTCTAAACACGGGAAACATGCGCCACTTTACAAGCATACTATAGACACCCCCTTAGGTACGAAATTTAAAGGAATATTTCACTTTTATTGTTTCACTTTAAGCATTATTAAAATCACTGCTCCCGAAAAAAACGTTTTTAAAACTTTTTTTTGCATTAATACATGTCCCTTGGGGCAGGACCCAGGTCTCCACACACTTTTTATGACAATACCATGCATATAAGCCTTTAAAATTAGCACTTTTGATTTCTCCCATAGACTTTTAAAGGGTGTTCTGCGGCTTTCGAATTTGCCGCAAACACCCGACATGGTTCGCTATTTGGCGAACAGGCGAACACCCAATGTTATCGGCTCATCCCTACTGATAATGAAGGACTGCAAAAGCAGTACAGACAGGGTGTATTGTTTTAAACATTAATCCACAGCCCCCTTCTATTACAAAGCAGTGAAAGCACCTAAAAAAGTAACCAGCATTTCTTTAAAGTTATGGTGTTTTAATGGAAACAAGTAACAAAAATAAAGTAGGTGTTATCCTAATTTGACTGCAGAATTGGAGTACACTTTAAGACATTCCTCAAGCATGTTACCTAAAGGATTCTGTGTACATTCAATGTTTAGTTATGGAAACAATGCATGTATTGGTCCATTGGGTGTGGAATGTTGTTTGATGAAATGTGGGCAACCAATAGTCTTTATTTGGGATGAGATTCGGATGTCTTTCCAGATGTCAGTTCAACTTGAATCCAGACCATTTGCTGTTCACAGACTTGGTATTAGGCCAAAATCGGTAAGTTTTCCCACCCAAATTCCCAGCTGCTGTTTGCAAACAAACCACCTAGGGATTTTTTTTTTTTTTTGTACATTGTTTTTAACAATAGCTTGCAATTCAACCTTGAAACTGGACAAAAAATTGAGCGATTCTGTTCCCATAGACTTCAATAGGGTTCAGCAATATAATTCAAGTTTGTGAACGTCCTCCTGGATTTGCCAAACCTCATGCAAACTAAACTTTGCTCGGTTTGCTCATCCATACTGTCCTCATCCATCAGCAATAAGACTGTCCAAAGCATGGCCTGCCTCCATAATCATCAGACATCTGAGGAGAAACCACTAATGAGATGCACTTCTATCTGTCTCTTAAAATGATTGTAAACGATCACCTTATAAAACAACCCATTAAGTTTAAAATAGAAACGAATGGCAAAACATTTTTGTATAGATATAAAAACAACATAATAAATAATTTTTTTCCCTTTTCTTTAAAAGTGATCACATTCCCTCAGTTCTCAGCTGCATAAGAGCTGGGGAAGGAGAAGTAACAGCACACTGAGCTTCCCAGTGAATGGCTGTGCACCGGGGGCGTGGCAGGACTGATCATTGGAGGAGAGCACCCTGAGTTCTTAGCATAGCTAGAGAATTGACCACAGTGTGCTCCACTGCTTAGTGTGGTCATTTTTTTAAATAGGAAAGCAGAGGGACTGGCAGGAACACCAGGAATTTCACATAAAGGAAGCAATAAAAAGAAAACAGGATATTTTTTAATACAAGTACATCGTGCAGCAGGTACATATCAGGAATATGAAGTGTTGGGGTAACAAACGCTTTAACTTGACATCAGGGTCATGTGACTAATCCAAAGGAAAGGGTGGTTTAGTCCAAAATAACAACAAGCCTTGTGAATTTTGTAGCATCATCACAGCGAAATCTATGAAGACACTTGTGCTACATAAATAATGAACTACATTATCTTTGTACATCAACTGACCCATGAAAGTTCATTGCAGCTTAAAATGAATAGGTACTCTTGATAAGTACTAAATGCAACTATTAAGAAATCCCCCCATGTACAGTATCACACATGCAATCCACTGTGAAAACCAGGATAAAAATCATGTATATGTGGACTTTGTGTGTTGAGGCGAACGTACTGCATATGTCTCCATTATTGCACTGGCCATTCATAAGCGGACATGAACATTTGCAAGTTTGGTGAATGCTCTTCCCTTGAGCCTAAATAACCTGTTGACTAATTAACTTTGTCAGATGTACTTAACTAACATTATTATTTGGCTTTAAAAATGTAGCCGCAGTCCATGCGCTGACAGAAGAGGAGCAGCTGCGCCTGCATGGAGTTCGCTGTCAGTTTCATTGTTTCTACTGTTGTCCCTTTTACTTACAGAGGGACCTAGTTGACATTTACAAATTTTTGAATGAATCATGCATGCGTGAGACTTGTGTGAAAGCCCACCAGCGAGTCAAGTATACCAAGGATCATATTATCAAAGTCAAAGCTATAGTTAATTGTTCAGTGTGTAAGAATCAGAGCTGACAGAGGGACAGGCACAACTGTGAAGGGGACACTGTCCTTACAGAGCTGTGTGCAGGCCATTTTAAGCCACCCACTACCCAGGAGAATTTCACAAAGGAAGAGGATGTGGACTCTTGGAAATTTTGAGACGAATGGAGGATTTGGAGGATATAGTTCCTATACAGCCTAAGCCTGCTGTGTAGACTGGGGAAAGAACTACAGACTCCAGAGGCACTGGAGCTCTGGAGGAAAGGGAGGGAGAATTGTTCCCAGGCAGAGAGAGGGATGAGAAGATGCGATTCTGAGAGGCAGTTTACCACTGCATCTGGGACAGAGGCACAGCAGCAGACATTGCCTAATATCGAAGAATGATTAATGTGTACTTAAATGGTGTGCTGCCTCTTTTAACCGACTCAGCCCCGGAAGATTTGACCCCCTTCCTGACCAGAGCACTTTTTGCGATTCGGCACTGCGCCGCTTTAACCGACACTTGTGCGGTCGTGCGACATTGCACCCAAACAATATTGACGTCTTTTTCCCACAAATAGAATTTTCTTTTGGTGGTACTTGATCACCTCTGTGGTTTTTATTTATTGCTCTATAAACAAAAAAAAAAGTCAAAGGAGTCAACATTTTGAAAAAAAGGCAATATTTTTTACATTTTGCTATAATAAATATCAACCAAAAATATATAAAAAAAAAACTATTTTTTTCTTCAGTTTAGGTCGATATGTATTCTTCTACATATTTTTGGTAAAATTAGTTTGGTTAAATTACTTTGCGCAAAAGTTATAGTGTTTACAAAATAGGGGATAGCTTTATGGCATTTTTATTATTAATTTTTTTTTATTAATTATGGCGGAGATATGCAATTTTATTGTGACTGCGACATTATGGCGGACACATTGGACACTTTTGACACTATTTTGGGACCCTTGTCATTTATACAGTGATCAGTGCTATAAAAATGCACTGATTACTGTGTAAATGACACTGGCAGGAAAAGGGTTAAACACTAGGGGGCGATCAAGGGGTTAAGTGTGTCCTAGGGAGTGATTCTAACTGTGTAGGGGATGGGCTTCAACTCGCATGACACCGATAACTGCTCCCGGTGACAGGGAGCAGTGATCTCTGTCATGTCACAAGGCAGAACGGGGAAATGCCTTGTTTACATAGGCACTTCCCCATTCTGCAGCTCTGTGACATGATCGCTGGGAGGCCAGCAGAAATCAAGTCTGCCAGTCCCGCGGGCACGGTCACGCTGTACGTTTCGGGCACCCGCTAGCCCTGCCAATAAATGGGGACATACAGGTATGCCCATTTGCCCACCGCCATTGTGCCGACGTATATTGGCATGCAGCGGTTGGCAAGTGGTTAAATATAAATCAACCATGATTTGTGTGTTATATACAGATATAAAGTGATCACCCTCCTAAACCGGCATTGATTGTGAAAAAAAAAACATTCAAAAATATAAATGATATCGTTTACTAAGATTGTGCATTAAACACCATCTAAAGATATAAATAAAACAACACATATGATTGTTCTAAATGCTCGTTGACACCCATATAAATAAACGTCTCTAAGTAAAGGATCAAATGTCCATAACAGATAAATGTGCACTTTGTGACACACATAAATCTTCAATGGTGACAAAATAAGTGGTAATGTGCTTCAGTGCCAAATACTCCAGTGCACCACCATTTCACCACTAAGTGCAATGCTTGCTCACCTCAGTCATTGACCTATAAAAATATAAGTCAAATGTGCTTTGATATAAAATCCTTACAATGTGGTCAAATGTGCTTGGTTATACAATCCTTTACAGGAACAGCTCACCATTTAGGTACACGTTAATAATTTGGTATTACATAGGGGTTGATTTACTAAAACTGGAGCACTCAGAAACTGGTGCAGCTGTGCATAGTAGCCAATCAGCTTCTAACTTCATCTTGCTCAATTAAGCTTTGGCGCTAAAACCTGGAAAATTATTGGCTTTTATGTAGAGCTGCACCATATTTTGCACTCTTCAGTTTTAGAAAATAACCCCCGGATCATTTTTTCCACATTACTCTACTCAGCCAGTGACTGTGGATCGAGCACCTCAGAGATCTGCTATCTATGTGGTGTATGTGTAGTAGCACTGACTTTTTTGTTTATACTCCTGCTGACACTGACTGTATCCACTGTCTAATTGTAGTGTTGGGTGAACGATTCGGCCTGACCCTAAATTCTGGCCGAACATTGGCGAACAGACAAATTGTCAGGGCGTTCGACTGTTTGTTCGGCCTGCTGAGTGCCCCACAATGCACTGCGTGCCGCACAGTGCATTGGAAGCCCTGATTGTCTGAAACAATGAAGGATTTGCCCAATCGGGCATAGAACACTGTCAGAGCCATGATTGGAGAAAGTAATGATGACTGTGCCCAATCATGGCTCATTGCTCATAGACCCACCCCACACTATAAGGGTTTCTTCCCAGAGCAGCCATTTGCAGTGTAATATTGGCATGGAGATAGTTAAAACAAGGCTCTGTTCATTGCTACTAGCGAGTCAGTGTGCTATAGTGTTCTATTGGGATTCTATTGTGAGTGTAAGTGCAGTGTGAATATAGGGATAGTGCATCGTGAGTGTAGTGTGACCATTCAATTTTACTTTAGTGTCAGTTTAGTGTGAATATAGTGATAGTGCAGTGTGAGTGTAGTGCAACTGCTCATTTTTACTATAGTGTCAGTGTTTCAGGGCAGGTTCACTGCAGTAATTGAAGTGAGTCAGTGTATAGTGTCAGGGCAGTTTTTCTGCAGTATAGTAGTGCATCAGGGCACTTTTACTGCAGTATATTGAAGTGCGTTAGTGCACTTTTACAGCAGTATATTGAAGTGTGTTAGTACACTTTTACTGCAGTATATTGAAATGCCTTAGTGCACTTTTTTGACAGTATATTGAAGTGCGTTAGTACACTTTTACGGCAGTATATTGAAATGCCTTAGTGCACTTTTTTGACAGTATATTGAAGTGCGTTAGTACACTTTTACGGCAGTATATTGAAGTGCATTAGTCAACTTTTACTGCAGTATATTAAAGTGCCTTAGTGCCCTATTAACAGCAGTATATTGAAGTGCGTTAGTACACTTTTACTGGAGTATATAAAAGTGCCTTACTGCACTTTTATGGTAATATATAGAAGTGTGTTAGTGCACTTTTACTGTAGTATATTGTAGTGTGTCAGTGTAGTGTGTCTGTGTAAGTACTCAAGTTAAAGTGCACCAAACACCACTTTCCATTGATTAAAGTGCATCCAAGTACCCATTTCCCCTTCTCTATTTCATTTTGGTAATACGCATCCTCCCTCTGGGAGACCAACAAGTAGAGGCACACATTCCCATGGCACTGTAAGGGGGCCATCAGCATCTGTGTCCACAGGCAAAGGTGGACGTGGTCTGTCCTCAGACAGGGCACCATTTCCTCTGTTTAGTGATGTTGCTCATGCTATCCAGCCACAGCATGCAGAGGAGGGGGTGATCTGGCTTTCTAAACCATCCCCATCCTCCTCATCATCTGTCACCCAAGCAGAGACTAGTGCACAGCCCACTGCAGCTTACATAGTGACTTATTCTGCCTCCTTGTCCACAGCTACTCCTGACATAGCCCCAGCATCATGCATGGCGGAGTCAGCTGAGTTATTTGAACACAGCGTCAGCCACTTGTTCCTTGGCGATACACAGGCATTACTTGATTCTGATATTGGTTCTGAGCTTGAGGAAGATAGGAAAATTAACCTACAGAGAGGGGAGAACACTGGTAAACAACAAATTGTCAGTCAATGTCCCCCCCAGTCGCAGCATATTGCCAAGTTGGCTACAGTAATGATGCGGATGGAGAGGATCATGATGATGAGGTCACTGACACAACTTGGGTGCCATATAAAGCAGAGGAGTAAACTGAGGGTGAAGCACAACCCCAATGAGGCAGCCATCATGGAAGAGTAGAGAGCAGTCACCCTATTCCATCACATTGTGGAGCTGTTATCTCCTAGCCCACTTCCCACAGCTCAGCTGTGTGGGCCTTTTTTAGCACATTTGCAGCCGATCGCACTGTTGCAATTTGCAAACTTTGCCTCAAGCCGATCAAGCGTTGCAAAAACACCAGCCATTTGGGTACCACATACTTGACAAGGTATTTAACCTCCCACCACTCAGCCGTTGACAAGAACACCTGAAAGTCACACAAAAGGGATGCAACTCTGCTCCTCCTCACTCCATACCTTTCAGGTCTACCCCCGCTATATCTCATGACCTCTCAGCAGCCTCCACTAACAGGGATGATGGTATAGCGAAGGGTGTCACAGGTCCTTGCAACACGTTTGCAAGCAGCACACCACCAGCTATAGACTATGGTGTCCTTTTATGAAAGTGCGGTAAAATACCGCTATTTAGTTCTCAGGCATTCTCAGAGGAGATCGCTCTCCCCTGAGTGCCTGTTTATGATTGTCTGTAGATCGCTTCTCATGTTGAGTTGAGAAGCGATCTACAAACGCCGGGAACTCCTCAGAATTTCTCCTCACACTGTAATCTCGCGAGATGTAGCGGGATTACAGTGTGAGGAGATTTAAAATACAAAAGTTGTGCACTAATCACCACACATTATTCCCCAACATATTAATAAAATAAAGTAAAATTCCCCCTACACAATATACATTAACCTAATTATTATAAAACATTGTTTTTTATCAATATTTAAATGTCATACATGTGCCTATTTAAATGTGAATGGTGTATAGTAAATTAATGTAATCCACATATGTAATGCAGCTATACACCATTCATATAAATGTAAAATACATTTATAATCATTAAAAAATAATTTTAATAAAGTATACAAGTATAAATATTTATTAATAAATTAAAATAAAATATATTTCATCACCCCTTTCACACTGGGGCGGGAGTGGCGTCGGCGTCGGTGGTAAAGCAGCGCTTTATTTAGCGCTGCTTTACTGTCATTTTAGCGGCGGTTTTCGGCCGGTAGCTGTGCAGTTTTAACCCCCGCTAACGGCAGAAAAAGGGGTAAAACCGCCCGCAAAGCGCTGCTGCAGCGGCGCTTTGCCGGCGGTATTGCCGCGCTGTCCCATTGATTTCAATTTGAATTATGAATACACCGCTCCTTTACCGCTCCAAAGATGCTGCTAGCAGGACTTTTTTGACCGTCCTGCTAGCGCACCGCTCCAGTGTGAAAGCAGAGTGAAAGGGGCCGGATTTTTTCAGGCGCTATTTTTAGCGCTGTACCGCCTGAAAACCGCCCCAGTGTGAAAGGGGCCTAAAGTTCTAAAAAATAGCGCCTGCAAAGCGCCTTCAAACAGCCGCGGGCTTTCACACTGGAGTGCTTGCAGGATGCTGAAAAATGTCCTGCAAGCCGCATCTTTGGAGCGCTGTAGGAGCTGTGTATTTACCGCTCCTAAAGCGCCCCTTCCCATTGAAAACAATGGGGCAGCGCTCCAAACCCCCCTGCAAAGCGCCGCTGCAGTGGCGCTTTGCGGGCGGTTTTAACCCTTTTTCAGTCATTAGCGGGGGTAAAACTGCCCCGCTAGCGTTCGAAAAGCGCCGCTATAACGACAGTAAAGTGCCGCTAAATATAGCGCCGCTTTACCGCCAGCACGCCCAGCGCCTCAGTGTGAAAGTAGCCTAATGGAACATGCCATTGGTAAAACCATATTTCAGGGTTTACAAAATTTTATTTACTAATAAATTAAAAATGATATAAAAATGACATTAATAATAGCATTTAAATGCAGGTAGAATAATATATATACATATATATATTTATATCTATCTATATATATATATATATATATATATATATATATCATAGCATATAGCATATATATATGTGTGTGTGTGTGTGCGTTTATTTCAATGTGTATGTGTATATCTATCTATCTATTTATATATATATATATATATATATATATTTAGATAGATAGATATAGATATATATAGATATAGAAATATCTATAGCTATATCTATATCTATATATATATATATATATATATATATATATATATATATATATATATATATATATATATATATCTATATCTATATATATATATATATATATATACACACTTTAGATTGCTAACCTGCTCTTTTTGGGGTGTGTAATGGTGGGGAAGATGTTCTCTCACGGTATGGCTGCTCCTGAGTGAAAGAAGGAAGTCAAAAGACTTCCTGCTTTCTCCAGAATACTGAGGCAGCTTCCCGCTTCTCTCTCTGATTCTCCATCTCTGAGATGGTGAATCAGAAAGTGAGAATTCTGTCACAGATCGCCAGTGAGGTGCTGAGATCGCACCTTCATACACTGGCCGTTTCTGTGACAGTCAGTTACAGATTCTCACTGTGCTGAGATAATCAGTGGAGAACATGTTCTCATCTGATTACCTCAGTTTCATACACTGGTAAAGACCTGAGATCAGCTGTGAGACTTGGGATCGCAGCTGATCACAGTTTCATAAAAGGACACCTATAGCAGGCAAATTTCTCTTCCCCAGCTTTTTCAGCAAAAAAATAAAAATACACTCCCTGCCACCCACATGCCCAAGCTTGCAGGCAAAATCAATTTAAATGTAATTTTTTTCTTTACAAATTAAATGTTTTCTGCAGCAGGTTCTATGCATAATACAGATGCACCACTTTACAGGCAGACTAAGGGGACCTTCCCCCTAGGCACTATATTTAAATACATTTTTCATTTTTATTGTTTCACTTTAAGCATCAGTAAATCATTGCTCATTTAAAAATGATGTTTTTTAGAAATGTTTTTTCATTGATACGTATCACCCAGGACAGTACCCAGACTATCATACCATTTGTATGCCCAATACCTTGCATCTAAGCCCTTAAAATGGGCACTTTTGATTTTTCAATTTTGGGTCCCATAGACTTCAATGTGGTTGATTATCCTGCTCCAAATCTTTGTGATTTTCGAGAGTTCTGGTGCAAACTGGGTGGAGGTGTTTGGCTCATCTCTATCTGATTGATAGAGAAATAGAGAGAGATCCTCTGTTGCCACAGGAGTTGATGAGGCCTTACGATAGACAAGGAAACTTGGAATAGGCAGCTGCACACTGCAGCAGGATACCAATAAAAACCTCTTTATTGTAATGCAGACAGATGCAGTCACAGGAATGAATGGAAGGTTAACATGTTTCACACATCTTGTGCTTAGTCATAACCAGGGGCCAAACTGTGTGGTTTTCACAGCCAAATCCGATCAACACAATTGGACGCGCCTGAAAAGCATAAAAAAATGACAATAAACACTAGAGATATGTCCGATGTTTGTGTTGAATGTAAGTTTGTTGCGAACATCAGGTGTTCGCCAAATTTAGAACATTATGTGGCGTTTGCGAAAAATTTGAGCGCCCGCAGAATGCCCCATAATGCACTGTGAGATCATCAATGCACCTGACCTGCATGCTTTGGCCAATTACAGCGCGCTGAGTTTTTTGCCTGTTCGCATGTGCTGCTGCAAACCGAACTGGGGGGTGCTCGGCTCATCCCTAATAAACACCAGGCAGAGACATAAATGTGTTAAAGGCCAGTAATCTGTACAGGATAAAAGGAGGGGAAACAAAATAAAAGGCTCTCATTCTGTCTCATTCACCCATACAGAGCTTCACAATAATATAGAGTGTAAAGAACAATACAAGGATATTGTACTCTGTGCAGGAGGGAAAATGGACATAAGACCTGTTTCACTCATAAATTGAGTCCTAAGGGGATATAGGTCTGCGACTGGAAGATCCAATAAACTTCCCTCCTGCAAAGAAGATGAAAATTATCTCCACCTCTTTTGGGACCATGTACTTCCTCCACGTTCTTGTACTGAGACCACTGACAAGTCCCCAGCATGTTAGTTGTTGAAATGTCTTGCCACATTAGTAGAGTGGTGCTTCTTGATACTGTAAAGGTGTTCCTGAAAGCGGCCCCTAGGGCATCTGATCGTTCTTCCTACATATTGTTTATGGCACAGTCTGCAAGTGACTAAATAAATGACATAACAAGTTTTACAATTGAAAAAATAATTTATCCTGAATGATTTTTCCCTAGTTGTGGAGTGTACATGGTCCCCCCTCAAGGATGTACAGTATGGGCAAAAAGAGCAATTATAACTACCACAATGGTAATTGCCCTTAAAATGTAACCAAGTTTTAGACTGAGTGTCACGTTGGGGTAAAAAAACTGGGAGAAAGATAGTTGCCTAAAGTAGGAGCCCAGCATGGTGCAATATTAACACCATCTGCAAAAAGTACTGCACAAACGGAATCACAAAACAAAATAGGCAAATATTTACTAATAATACCTTTATCTTTCTGAATTCTAAACTAATGGGGGTGGAAAGATTGTTATGTACATTTCTGTTATTGTTACTATTGTTGCCACCTCCCAACAGATCAATTTTTTTCTGGGCTTTGGCAATGGAACAGGCTCTATCAAGCATCCACCTTGGATAACCTCTATCCAGAAATCTCCAATACAGGTTTGATGCTTCTCTCTCAAATATATAATCACTGCTGCAACTCTGGCTAGCCCTTAAAAACTGATTGACTGTGAATGTACCTAACATCTCACATAGGATTCTAACTGATGACAAATTCTCTTTGCTTTCTAAAGGTCTTAATTTTTGCCCGTACAAACATTTTAATTTGTTTGATACAGTCTTGGACATAAATACATTTGTGAGAAATATTACCATCAAAAAACATAATAATTTTTCTGACTCTAATAATACAGGTTTGACACGTAACTTAGACATGCATTAGCTTGCTGGGCATGTTGTTTCCTCTACTTATTTTAGAGAGCAATGTGCAATTGGAGATTTCAAAGATTTAGCAGATGAAAATAATGTTGATAGTGCCCACTGGGAAGATCATGGAGCGACCCGCTCTGTCACTTTCCGTGTTCGTTCTGATTTCTACCCGGTGAATTCACATTGTCCTGACATGGACAAATGTCAAACTTTGGTTGAATGTGATCTCACCTCTTTGGCGGTACAGCTGTGATTTCTTCTCTGCATCCTCTGCATTTCTGCTCCCTCCCCCTACTACATCATTATTACAAAGGATTGCCTCTAGAATAGTGTTTAGGGGTTACTCTTATTCTCCATCTTCAGCCCAGGTGTGTCAGGGTGTGTGGTGCTACTTGCACGTGGGCACCAGAAACAGGGAACCCAAGAAACAGCATATTTTTTCAGGGGCAAGCGCTACATAAACAAAATAGTACAATCATTTCATCTTATCGACACCTGTTCCCATAAGTAAACTTTATATGTGTATATAACACACATATTACTTTTTTGTAATTGCTACTCTTTGGAACATTGAAAATAAAAACAATCTTTATATTTTTAAATACAACTGCTAAACAAGTGAACACATGAATTATATTGCCCCATCATGTGGGAACTAACAATTTGACTTTGACATATGTGACTTTCAGCAAGCAATCACTGGTGGCAATCAATTGATGTTATTTCAAACAAATGCATCAGGAAAATGACCTATTGTTTGATTTCTGCTCTTTGAAAAAAACAATCTTTCCATTCTATTTGAAAATGTCCACAAATAAAATATCTCAAGAATTGTACATATTAAATACATAGTTCAATCACTTGGGAACTAACAATTTGACTTGGACAAATGTGACTTTTAGCAAACAATCAATATCATTTAAAACCCATGCATCAGGAAGCTTCCCCTGCATTCATTGTTGAGTAAGTGTCAAATTCACTGCTATGTCAACATGTCCCATTCATGTCACAAGCTGCTGCAAGTTTTGGTTTGTGAACAGCTATGCCTGCAGCCTCTGCTGCACCTTCTGTGAATGTGATTGCACCACAACAGTGGGACTGGACTTATCTCTAGGAACTGCTACTGTCAAGCACTTTCGGTTTGATTTCTGATTATTGTGTTACATTTTGCTACGTTGCATAATTCTCTTTAGTTATAGTCACTTTTAGTTAAATATTCCTTAATGGCCTAGGTGGGGAGGTGGGTGGATTCTTAATGATCCCCTCTTCAGTCAATCAGAATGTCATATACCTGTTACTGGAGCTCGAGAGGATGTGGGTGGCCTCTTGCACAGTTCCCATCCAAGCACCCCTGTTGGTGGAGGTGAGGACTGCTAGGACAGCTGAAGGGTGCTGGTGCCAGGAAGTTAGTGCAGCAAAATTGGACTTGGAGATGCTGAGCTTGAATGAGCAGAAGCGAAGAGTCGGGTCACAAGTTGAGTTAAGTGGCAGCCAAGCAGATAGGTACAGAATCATATTCAGAGTACTGGTCAGAGACATTCAGGGGTCAGCCACAAATGTGCTCAATTGTACAAACGTCAAAAGCAATATAATCAAGCAGTATGAGTAAATAAAAATGAAGAATGAAGAATATCCAATAATCCACTAAAATCTAATAAATCCACTGCCACAATTCTTCACTTAAAAATATTTCCAAGTGGCAAGCCTGTGTGCAAACCACAACCTTTTCTCATGTGGATCAACGCTCACCTTAATAGCAGGACCTTTGAATAAAAAAGGTCAAAAACACAGTCCCCTTTAAGGCTGTACCGAAAGATGGCATTTTTCATCAAATGGTTAACCCAGGATCATATGAAGACAATCTCAAAAGTTTAAAATAAAATAAAACATCCATAGTGCTCTCTATTTATGTAAAGAAACCACCAAGACTTTTATTAAAATTGCACTCACAATGTTAAAAACAAAATGCAATTTATCTCTGAATGTGCATGAGAGCAGGGGCAGCTTCCAATGGTCACAAAGATTGCCACCCAGGAACTTGTGTCAGCAGACCAGTGGCTGCTGCTGCACTTTCTCCACATTCCTCTATTACTAGCAAGTTGACAGGTCTTGGCTCTCTGCCCCACATGTTACACCATCGACTTCTTCAGGGAACCTTGGTGCCGAGACAAGACTTGCTTTTATCCACCACTCGCCCAATCATAATTAAGCAAAGAGCTGTCAGATGTTCCCCTGCTCTCATGGATCGGTAATTAGGGTTGAGCGAACCCGAACTGTAAAGTTCGGGTCCGTACCGGACTTTTGGGTGTTCGGGACCCGAACTATTGGCTGGAAGTTTGGGTTCGAGTCCGGTGTTCGGCGCTGTATTGGCGCCTTTTTAACAGCTGCAGGACAGCCAATCGACGATCGTTTCACTAGTGTGCCCTTAGAAGCCATCACAGCCATGCCTACTAATGGCATGGCTGTGATTGGGAAGTGCAGCATGTGACCCAGCCTCTATATATAGTCCAGACACACAGCACACAGCGTCATTCTGCTATAGACAGGTTCCTGTGCTGCTGAGAGGATTTTAGGTGTTAGTGTGATTCAGTCAGTCAGGCAGTCAGCATTCCTTAACTTTGCTTCTAATTAGTTAGATCAGTGAGCGATCTACATAGCTAGAGTAGAGTAGGGAGTTTCTTTATTAAGCAAAAGAAAAAGGCAGGGAGAATTATTGAAGAGATTCCTAAATCAATTGTACCCTGGCTGGGGTGCAGTGCACAGTCTTTTAACAGTGCCATGAGGCCAGTGCCAGACAAAATATAAAAGTTTTACCTGCAAGCTCAGTGCACCATTAGGACCAACACTGCATATACTAAGAGATACACCATAGTCTGTGTGTATTCTACTATTGGAAAAACATTGCATAAAAATTTAATTTTGCTTTTTTTTTTTTTTTTTTCCCAATAGCATTTTCTGCGTGTTCATACATATACGCTGTAGACAGTATCCGTGTATTCTGATATTGCAAAAACATTGCAAAAAAATTGAATTTTGCTGTGTTTTTTTTTTTTCCCAATAACATTTTCTGCGTGTTCATACATACACGCTGTAAACACTATCCGTGTATTCTGATATTGCAAAAACATTGCAAAAAAATTAAATTTTGCTGTGTTTTTTTTTCCCCAAAAGCATTTTCTGTGTTTTCATAAACGCTTTACATACTGTCCGTGTATTCTGATATTGGAAAAACATTGCAAAAAAATTAAATTTTGCAGTGTTTTTTTTCTTCCCAATAGCATTTTCTGCGTTTTCATAAACGCTTTACATACTGTCCGTGTATTCTGATATTGGAAAAACATTGCAAAAAAATTTAATTTTGCAGTGTTTTTTTTCTTCCCAATAGCATTTTCTGCGTTTTCATAAACGCTTTACATACTGTCCGTGTATTCTGATATTGGAAAAACATTGCAAAAGAATGTAATTTTGCGGTGTTTTTTTTCTTCCCTATATCATTTTCTGCGTTTTCATAAATGCTTTAGACACTATCCGTGTATTCTGATATTGGAAAAACATTGCAAAAAAATTTAATTTTGCTGTGTTTTTTTTTCCCCAATAGCATTTTCTGCGTTTTCATAAACGCTTTACATACTGTCCGTGTATTCTGATATTGGAAAAACATTGCAAAAAATTTTAATTTTGCAGTGTTTTTTTTCTTCCCAATAGCATTTTCTGCGTTTTCATAAACGCTTTAGACACTATCCGTTTATTCTGATATTGGAAAAACATTGAAAAATTTTTTATTTTGCAGTGTTTTTTTTCTTCCCAATAGCATTTTCTGCGTTTTCATAAACGCTTTAGACATTAACCGTTTATTCTGATATTGGAAAAACATTGCAAAAAAATTTAATTTTGCAGTGTTTTTTTTCTTCCCAATACCATTTTCTGCGTTTTCATAAACGCTTTAGACACTATCCGTTTATTCTGATATTGGAAAAACATTGCAAAAAAATTTAATTTTGCAGTGTTTTTTCTCTTCCCAATAGCATTTTCTGCGTTTTCATAAACGCTTTAGACACTATCCGTTTATTCTGATATTGGAAAAACATTGCAAAAAAATTAAATTTTGCAGTGTTTTTTTTCTTCCCAATAGCATTTTCTGCGTGTTCATAAACGCTTTAGACACTGTACGTGTATTCTGCTATTGACAAAAACACCCATTTAGGGCGAGATCATACATTTTGAAAATATGAGGAGATCATCAAAAAGGGGATGTGGCCCGGGTCGTGGTGCTGCTGGTGGCGCTCCTGTTGCAGGGAGAGGACGTGGTCGATCTGTGCCAGCTACACGCACTAGTGAAACACCTTCCTCAGGTGCGAGTAGGCGACAGAGCCTGCAGCGGTATTTTGGCGCGCCTAATGAGGCTGTACGAATGTTGAGGCCAGGACAAGTACAGGCGATTGTAGATTGGGTTGCTGCTGACAGTGCCTCCGGTTCCTTCACATTGTCTCCCACCCAATCTCCTGATGAAAGTTCAGAGTTGGCACCTGCAGCCGATGTCCATCAGTCTTTCACCTCACCCCTTTGCAAATCAGCCAATCAGTCTGAGCCCCAAATCATGCAGCAGTCTCTTCTCCTTTTTGATGACTCTGTTAGCAGGGTTTCCCAGGGCCATCCACCTAGCCCTGCCCCAGAAGTGGAAGAGATTGTGTGCACCGATGCCCAACCACTTATGTTTCATGATGAGTACATGGGAGGACCATCGCAGCACGTCTCGGATGATGACGAAACACAGGTGCCAACTGCTGCTGCTTTCGCCATTGTGCAGACCGACAAGGAGGGCAGGGGTGAAGACTGGGTGGAAGATGATGTGGAGGACTATGAGGTCCTTGACCCCACATGGAATCAACGTCATGCAGGTGACCAGTGTAGTTCGGAGGAAGAGGCGGTGGTCACACAGAGCCACCAGCACAGCAGAAGAGGGAGCAGGGTGCAAAAGCGGAGCGTCCATCCCCTAGACAGTACGTCTGCTACTGCCCAACGCAACAAGGGACCGAGCACACTAAAGCCAGGTCCAAGGAGTTCCCTAGCGTGGCAGTTCTTCAGACAATGTGCTGATGACAAGACACGAGTGTTTTGCACGCTGTGCAATCAGAGCTTGAAGCGAGGCATAAACATTCTCAACCTGAGCACAACCTGCATGACCAGGCATCTAAGTGCAAAGCACGAGATGCAGTGGAGTAGACACCTCAAAAACCAAGAAAGGTCTCTGGCTCCTCCTGCTTCCTCTTCTGCTGCAGTCTCGGCCTCTTCATCCACCTCTGTAGTGACAGTGACACCTGCCAACCCGCAAACAAAGGATCTGCCAGCAACACTACCACCTGGGTCACCAACCATCTCCACAATGTCCCATGGAAGCGTTCAGCTCTCTATTTCCCAAACACTGGAGCGGAAGAGGAAGTACCCCCCTAGCCACCCGCGATCCCTGGCCCTGAATGCCAGCATTTCAAAATTCCTTGCCTTTGAAATGCTGTCATTCCGTCTGGTGGAGACGCAGAGTTTTAAAAGGCTGATGTCATTGGCTGTCCCACAGTACGTCATGCCCAGCCGCCACTACTTTTCCAGACGAGCTATCCCTTCCCTGCACAACCAAGTGGGGGACAAAATCAGGTGTGCACTGCGCAACGCCATCTGTGGCAAGGTCCACCTAACTACGGATGCGTGGACCAGTAAGCACGGTCAGGGACGTTATATCTCCCTAACAGCACACTGGGTAAATGTAGTGGCAGCTGGGCCTGAGGCGGATAGCAGTTTGGCGCATGTCCTTCCACCACCGAGGATTGCAGGGCACTTCAGTTTGCCTCCTGTTGCTAACTCCTCCTACTCCGCCTCCTCATCCTCTACTGCCTCCTCATCCGGTCAGCGTAACACCTTCACCACCAACTTCAGCACAGCGAGGGCTAAACGACAGCAGGCAGTTTTAAAACTTTCCTGTTTGGGGGAAAAACCCCACAATGCGCAGGAGTTGTGGAGGGACATGGAACAACAGACCGATGAGTGGTTGGTGGCAGTGAGCCTCAAGCCCGGCCTGGTGGTGTGCGATAATGGGCGAAATCTCGTAGCAGCTCTGGGCCTTGCCGGTTTGACGCACATCCCTTGCCTGGCGTATGTGCCGAACTTGGTGGTCCAGAGGTTCCTTAAGAATTACCCCGATATGCCAGAGCTGCTGCAGAAAGTGCGGCCCGTCTGTGCACACTTTCTCACCCTGCTGCTGCTCACCTGTCAGCGCTGCAGCGTAACTTCGGCCTTCCCACTCACCGTCTCATATGTGGCGTGCCCACAAGGTGGAACTCCACCTTGCACATGCTTGCCAGACTGTGCGAGCAGCAGCAGGCGATAGTGGAGTTTCAGCTGCAGCACGCACGCGTGAGTCGCTCTGCGGAACAGCACCACTTCACCGCCAATAACTGGGCCTCCATGCGAGACCTGTGTGCCTTGTTGCGCTGTTTCGAGTACTCCACCAACATGGCCAGTGCCGATGACGCCGTTCTCAGCGTTAGTATCCCAGTTCTATGCCTCCTTGAAAAAACTCTTCAGGCGATGATGGAAGAGGATGTGGCACAGGATGAGGAGGAGGAGGAAGAGGGTTCATTTCCAAGGCTTTCAGGGCAGTCATTTACAAGTGGCTACGAGGGTGGGTTCCTGCACCAACAAGCGCCAGGTACACAATTGTCTGGCAGCAAGGACACAGTTCTGGAGGATGATGAGGTGGAGGATGAGGAGGAGATGGAGGAGGAGAAACCATGTTCACAGCAGGGTGGCACCCAGACCAGCTCATGTCCATCACTGGTGCATGGCTGGGGGGATTCAGAGGACACAGACGATACACCTCCCACAGAGGACAGCTTTTCCTTGCCTCTGGGCAGCCTGGCACACATGAGCGATTACATGCTGCAGTGTCTCCGCAACGACCGCCGAGTTGCCCACATTTTAACTGGTGCTGATTATTGGGTGGCCACCCTGCTGGATCTCCGTTACAAGGACAATGTGCCGTCCTTATTTACCTCACTGGAGCGTGATCGTAAGATGCGCGAGTACAAGCGCACGCTGGTAGACGCGCTGCTGGTGGCATTCCCACTTTGTGCGGTGGAAGCACAAGGCGAAGGCAGAGGAGGAGGAAAAGGTCACCAACACAGCCGGGGCACCGCCAGCACCTCGCAAGGCAGGGTTAGCATAGCCGGAATGTGGAAAAGCTTTGTCAGCACGCCACAACAACCAGCACCACCAGTTGAGATGGAACGTCTTAGCAGGAGGCAGCATTTCACCAACATGGTGGAGCAGTATGTGTGCACACGCGTACACGTACTGCATGACGGGTCTGCCCCCTTCAACTTCTGGGTCTCCAAATTGGGCACATGGCCTGAGCTTGCCCTTTACGCCTTGGAGGTGCTGGATGCCACAGGACTTGTCCATACCTTGTGCAGAATAGACACATATACCCGTGTTCTGACGAAAACTGTCTTGCTATCGGATAGTGTCCGGCCACTTACTGCGCAGGTGCAGTGCTTGCGCAGTACGGAGGACAAGGAGATTCACAAAATCTCCAAAGATGAACGTCGCCTGCGCAGTGAGTGCAGGTTCAAGCCCGACCATCCAAGTGGACATACGGTAGCACATAGTAACAGGGCCCCTCACGGGCTCGCTTGGCTAGGCTTCAACCTCGGATGATGTGGCTTGAACCTGGAGTCACCGCGCATCGTCTTCGTAGAGTTTCAAAATCCCCTTGTCCTACGTACTGAGCAAGCGCAGTACAGGGCGGACACTATGCGACGGGGGACAGAATTCGACACATCATTCACCACTAGCCTTACCCAGCCATTGTTGTATTTTTGAACCAGTGTTGGCTACCTCGTCCTCCTCCACCGCCGCTTCCACCTACACCGCCACATCCACCGCCACCTCAACCTCCTACTCCATTTGAATTTCGTCCTCCTAGGTCAAGATTATAATTTTTTCATTTTTTTTAATTTCCAAGTATTTTATTTCCCCACTATCTTATCCATTAAATTGAATATTTTTTTCCAGAAAGTGCGTATTCTGGGGTATTCCCACCATATGTGCGACATCGTGCCGTTGAGTTTCTGAGGTTCTTAATGACTTCCTGTACCTCTTCTGCTGAGAAGGGGGCCTCCAGCATTTTTTTTTTATTTTTTATTTTTTTTATGTTATTTTAAGTTATTTCCCTATCCACATTTGTTTGCAGATCACTTGCCATGCTCTTAACAACATTTTGTTGCCATTTGCAGCCCTCTAGCCCTTTCCATGACCTTTTTACAGCCATTTTAGTGTTCAAAAGTCCGGGTCCCATTGACTTCAATGGGGTTTTGGAGTTCGGGGTCAAGTTCGGGTCAAGTTCGCTCTCGAGCCCGGACTTTTTTCCGAAGTTCGGCCGAACCCGCCGAACCGGAACATCCAGGTGTCCGCTCAACTCTATCGGTCAGATGTGTTATCCAGTGGAGCAAGTAAACTATGTTACTTCATGTGTTCCCTTATTCTTAAAGGAGCTACTATACCACTTAATATATTCCTACTCTCAATATATCCCCAACTAGTTAAATTAAACACTGATAAAATATTTCAAGTGCTCACTTTATGAGGAGTAAGATGTAAATAATTATGTATCTATAAAACCTTCTCAGGGATATGAAAGACTGGACTAATTGAGGAATGTCACTAAAATGATCCTCACTTGAACTTATTAATCAGATACTGGATATCCTCTTTCTGCTGTTTACAAATAACAAATAAAACAATTCAAGTCAATATCAGCATTCAGTCCTCAAGGGATCATAATGTCTGCCTCATATATGCACCATGTCTCTTTTTTAGACAACCGTCTTTTCCAATTACCTCCTCTCCAATGTTTTTTTTTAATTTTCTTATTTCCTGAGAATTGTAAACCCTTTGGGTTCCTTCCATAATGGGCTGTGAAATGTTTAGACACAGAGTGCCCCTTAAAACTTGTTTTGATGTTTTATATATGCTCTCTAGAACAGGTTGCCTATTTATGAGTTGTTCTTCCAATATATTGTAACCCACAAGGGCACTCTAAGGCATAAATTACACCTTTCATGTAACATGAGATAAAACCATTGATAGCAATCCTCTTGTTTTTGAAATGCATCATAAAATCCCTCATTTTTTTGAGATTGCTCAACACGGTTCTGTATTAGTGACACCTGCCACACATATAGAAACCTTTTGTGTGCAAGCAATTACCACATTTAATAATACTTCCGGGTGGATCAATCACACTCCTAGCTATCCTAGAACTCAAAGTGGGTGCTTTCTTATAAATAAAACAAGGTTTATTAGGAAGAATTGTTGCTAAAAGTCTGTCTTGCTTAAGAATATTACAATATATGCGTACATTTTTTTCCACTAGCTTCTATAATCAAAAATTAGGGCTAAACCACCCTTCAGTTTTTTCATTATTATTTAAAAGCTTAGAACTATACTTATCTTGTACCAATTTGATCTCTCTGTCCAGATAATCCTCTTAAGCCTTTTTCAGCAAACCTACCTAATTCTCAAAATTTGTGTTTGCTGTATATAATCATGATTATTTATTTTCGTTCTTCAAAACTGACCTCTTAGAACTAGAGATGGGAAGGCCTGGAAAAAAGCTGCAATTTTTTTTTTTTAAAGCTGTTTTTTCCTGAAAAATTTGAAAAAAATAAGTGTGGAAAATGTTCTTTTACAATAATATTTGAATTTTAATCAAACTATATATCGTGAAGACCTTAACCACTTTAATACAGGGCACTTATACACATTCCTGCCCAGGACAATTTTGAGCTTTCTGCGCTCTTGCACTTTGAATGACAATTGCACGGTCATACAACACTGTACCCAAACTAAATTTTTATCATTTTGTTCCCACAAATAGAGCTTTCTTTTGGTGGTATGTGCTTTTTTTTGCTTATTTTTTGACCGAAAATTAAAAAAAAAAAAAAGTTTTGCTTTTGTTTCTGTTATAAAATGTTGTAAATAAGTAAGTTTTCTCTTTCACAGATGGGCACTGATAAGGCGACACTGACGGACACTGATAAGGAGGCACTGAGGAGGTGGCACTAATGAGCGGGCACTGACGGGCACCGATATGCGGCACTGGAAAGCGGCACTGATGGGTGGCACTGATATTCAGCCCTGATGGGCATTGATAGGGGCACGGGTAGGCACTCATGGGTGGCACAGGTGGGCACTGGTGGGCACTGATGGGCACTGATAGGCGACACTGATGGGCACTGAAGGGCTGAAAAAATGGGTACTTATGGGTGGCACTGATAGGCGGCACTACTGGGCACTGCTGGGCACTGATAGGCGGCACTGATGGGCACTGATGGGCATTGATACGTGGCACTGATGGGCACTGATACACAGAACTGATATGAGGCACTGATAGGCATCCCTGGTGGCACTGGCAGTGGTAGGCATTGTCAGTGGTCACTGATTGTCAGCTGCCTGGGTATTGATTGTCAGCTGCCTGGGGGTCTAGGGGGGCATACCTTGTGGTCCAGTGTGGATGGCCATCCTGGTGATCCTGGGTGGCATGATGGTGGTCCTCGTGGGATCCGAGGGGGGGCTGCACTTATAAACAATCAGCACAGACCCCCCCCTGTCAGGAGAGCCCCCGATCTTCTCTCCTCTACTCGCGTCTGTCAGACTCGAGTGAGGAAAAGCCGATCACCGGTTCTTCCCAATTTATGTTGTGATCAACCGTGATTGGACCCGGCTGATCACGTGGTAAAGAGTCTCTGTCAGAGGCTTATGGTGGAGAAGGTGGGGAGACAGGAGGCACAGCAACATACCAAGGTCGTCTCAATGGCCAAGTAGGACCGATGGCTGAGCAGGATATCGGAGAAATGTAGAGATCTCAGCTCATTTTTGTCATCAGAACATGAAGCAGAGGTGAGAATAAGATTATGCTTGATCTCTTTGTAAACCACCTGAATCACTAATGCCGCGTACACACGATCGTAATTCTCCTCTGAAAAAGCTCTGATGGGTTTCCCAATGGAATTCCGATGGAATTCCTCTCAAACTGTCTTGCATGCACACGGTCACACCAAACGTGCAACACTACGATGAGCCGATAAAAAATGAAGTTCAATGCTTCCGAGCATGCGTCGAATTGTTTCCGAGCATGCGTAGGAATTTTGCACATCGGAATTGCTACAGACGACCAGAATTTCCGATAGTTACCTTTTCCGTCTGAAAAATTGAGAACATGCTCTTAAATTTTTGCGGGGGGGAATTCAGCCAGCAAAATTCCGATGGAGCCTACACACGGTCACATTTTCCGATGAAAAGCATTGGTCTTTTGCTGGCTGAAATTCTGATCGTGTGTACGCGGCATTAGGCTCTTTAAACCAGGATGCTCTTTAATTCTCAAATGTTTTACACTTAGTGGCACAACTGAATTCTCAGACAGCTGTCATCTATCTTGGATCAAAGGCAAATTATCAAAAATGCCCTTTTACAAACCCTGCAGGGAATGTCCATATCACACAATTTTTGCCAGCAGGCCAACCTCCAGAGCACCAAATAAGATCAAAGGATCTGCAGATTGCTCTGGATTAAAAATAGATGTATTCATGGAAAAAAATAACTTCCCCCGAATATTGTGGCTAAAACCCTGTTGCCAGGCATCAACCTGTGGTCAACAGCATTCCATTCCATTGCAAGCTGTGGTAGAATGGACAATACCATAAGAAGATGGTGTTGAAGAAGCATACAGGAGAAAGAAGACCAAGTACATGGAACTGGCAATTGAAGTTATCTAAAATGGCTGGAAGATCATGATTTTCATTGTAGAAGTGGGATGCAGGGATTGTGTTGCTACACCTACAACCAGCCCCATGAAGAAGATGGTAGTAAGGGGTTACTCAAGCAATCAATTCATTTTAAAATGCAGCAGAAAAAAACAGCAATTGCATTTGGATTAAAGTGAAATGCCACAACTGGACTGCAAGATGAGATAGAAGGGTATGAAAACACAGGGATTTTTATCTGGGATGGCTGGTTTCACATTTTAACCTTTAGTAATAGTAAACATAGTTTGTTAATCAACAAAACACCAATGAAGATGGGTGCCCACCAGATGACCCAGATTATGCACCTATCTTCTCTTTTCATCACATCAATCTTAACATCAAGAGTGCAAACCTACCCTAGTGACTGAAATATCAGGTCCTGTAAGCTCTACTGTCTGCCTCTTTCATGTCACAAGACATAACCAGTCCCTGAGAGTACACATTTAACAATTCCATGTCCACATCTGGAGTTTTCCACCCACATGTAACACAACTGTTAATCTATGTTTGGTCTATCTTTGCACATTGTTGATTTACTTTGGATGGTTTGCACGGCACAATTTCAAGCTCAAAAGTGCCATTAAATGGCCATTATATCACCACAAAAGGGGCTCTGGATTTCATAAGCCAAATCCTAAAACAAATAAAATAAATTTGAGGGTACGTTTTGAGCTTCATCATTTTTGTACAGACAGGAAAGACAGATCCGTTCCATACTAACATTGTAGGGTGCCAGTTACTGCCTTTTATTGTTTCCCTTAAAAACTTTTTGTGCTCACTGGTCTCTCACATTGCAGAGTCTCATATAAGTCTGTTGATGTATTCTGATAGAAGTTGTGTACATATAAATGATTACTACACATGAGCAAGTATCTTTGATATGTACAGTATATCTATATTTCAGATTGACCTCTTGCAATGAAGAAGATTTTGAAATAAAAATGTATTGAGTTCATATATGCTGTAAAACTGTCAAAATGTGGCTCTTGTAATTTGTAAAAATTTGCAGAAAACTTGTATTTTTTAAAACACAGTATGTATGCAGGGTGGTCTGGATCTAATAAATAGTATCAGGCCAATTATGGCATAAAGACCTATCAGCCAAAATGTTTTTATGGAAAACTCTTTTATCTATGTATCAATAAAAATAACAAACTATTTTAATACTGGTGCTTAATTGCTGCCTTAAAAATCCCAGTCCATGTCTTGTAATTTTCTGTAACTATTATCAGGGATGTGGCACCCTGACAATCATTAGACTATAATTATGATGTTTTTGCAATGGCTTTTTTTTTTTTTTTTAAAGTTAGCAACAGCAAGTCATGTACAGTATATTACAGTGGCAGTTCCTGAGCCCCTGTTCTGTATGTGATTCGATTTTTAACAATGATTAGAGATGCTGGCTTTGGTAAGGTATGTTCAGAAAATTATATCTAGTTCTACATACCATTGAATTCACATTCTGTCATGTATTTATAGCTGAGGTGGAATTAATAATTAATGTTTTTGACAGAATGTGTGTAAGCTAATACTGGCGAGACAATAATAAAATATTTTAACACTCAATATGTTGCTGTTTAATCTTATGACATCTACACAAAATATGGAGTACAGTTGTCTTCCTGACTGGATACAGATTGTTTGGATGGGTAATGTAAAGTGCACCACATACTTTAAAATCCGGTACGCCCACCGTCATTATACGTCAGTATTTTGAAGAGGAATATCGTTGTTATGGCAGCAACTAGTTGCCAAAACCCCAGTATCTTCTTCTTCAGCGAGCGGTCCGCTTTCAGATAAAAGTGGATCACTTTTATTGGCAGTGGGAGAAGGGCCCACCATTGCCCTCTGCCACTTACCGGAGCTGTCGGCTGGAGGCGATTGGATGTTTTCCCTAGCCTGACATTGAGATGAGTGAGGGGAAGATGGCCCCCACCCGTCTCCATATCATAGCAGGGCGGAAACTATGTCAAAATGTCACTTCCGCCCATAGCTCTTAAAGGGCCATTTATTTTTTATTGCATTTTAGTGTAAATATGAGATCTGAGGTCTTTTTTACTCCAAATCTCATATTTAAGAGGTCCTGTCATGCTTTTTTTTTCTATTACAAGGGATGTTTAGGGTATCTGCTTTAAGTACCATTGTCTGCATAAACAGAAATATTGTGGATGATGTCTGCTAACATGGAACACACTTGGAATATATTGAGTACTCATCTTCTCTTTCAGTGTATTATGATAGAATGTTCTTGTACAGTATTATACATCGATTTTTCTATTGTGGAATGCCTGAATGATGGCAAATCGTGTGTGTTAGCATGAATGAATGTTTTTGTAGCGGTTACAGTATTTTGCTAAAATGACTCAAGTTCTTAAACCGATTTTCTGTTAGGATTGAGTGTTTTTAAAATGGGTTTTTGCTTTTAACCCAAGGTTCTTAAACAAGGTTTAGCTTTGGATCGAATATTCTTTCAAGAGTTCACATCCAATATTGCTATAGGCTATAATGTGCCTGCGTTGGCAAATTTTGTTAGAACATTTTAAGGGCACAATCACTGGTTGATTTGTGTTTGGGGTGAATGATGAAGACACATCAGAATTAAGCAGTTTAACAACTTCCTGTTTACTTTCATGCTTTGCTGCTGGTGTTGAACAAAAGGCTAATGTTGTTCCTGGCCCATTCCTTTCTGAGCCAGGTGCAGAGTTTAAGTGGAGAATGGGAATGGTGTCACTGTCCAGTGAAAAGAAAAACCTCACCTGGACCCAGATTGAGTGGCAGGTTCTGAGGGCAACATTACCCAACTAAATGGATAAATAAGTGTGGTGAGGGGACCCAGTTCACAACCCACAAGCTGTATCGACTTCAGCCACCCAGATGTCCCACCAGGTTCCCAAGTAGAGAACCTGCCAAAAAAATCTATTAGCTTAAGTGGTAAGTAATAATCTTCTACATTTGTACTCATATGAATATAACTAATTATAATTATATATTATAATTACAATATGTTGCGCCCTAGAAAATTCAAATCTTGTTATTTGAATTCCCTTTTCCAAGTACACTTTAGGGCTGGATCCAGATGTAGACAGAAGAACATGCCTTTGGCATGTCAACAGAAGGAAGCAACATAAATGGCAGGATCTGAAACCTATGCTGCTGAAGTAGTTCAAAGCTTATGTGGTACTTTGGACTTTTGCTCTTGAATGGTAAAGGACCATGTCCCAGCACTGACTATATTAATGGAGAAGTATAGCCAAAGCTTGTTTGGCTGTACTTCTATGGATCACAGGAGTGCAGTGCGTTTTGCACTCCAGTGACCCGTTTTCAGCAGAGAGCGGGCTGAAGTCCGCTCTCTGCTGATGTCACTGATATCAGTCCAGGCACCGTGTCATCATGACAATAAAGTCTGAATCCACATGTTACCTGGACTGACACTCACTGACATCACTTAGTAGGTAAGTATAAATAAAAAATAAAAAAAAAATAAACCCATACTTATCTTTTAAGCTAACTCTTTGTGCATATCAAGCTAGTAAGTACAAAGAATTGATACAGATATATTACTGACATGGCTATTTCTATTTTACCATGATATTTCTAAACAAAAAAATTGTCTCTTTTGAGGGTTTTAATGTTGTGAAATGTTTTTTGAAGAGGTATCAGAAAAAAGTTCATGTGAGAGTGAAATTTTCCGAAAAATGTATTTGCAACCAGTAGGGGCTAAATTATTTACATTTTCTGAAGTTTCCTTCTCAGCAATGCAATGTTAGATGCTATGTTTCACCTGTATGTTAGAAGATCAACTCAAAGCTACATGTAGTTACTTTTGTTAAATCTAGGTCAACATGCTATATTTGAATTTCACAATGTATTTATCAAACTTTTACTAGTTGTTCAAGTTATATGCATATTATAATAGGAGTGCAATTCTTTAAACTGTCTCTTCTCTTTCTATGTTGCAGTGCAATCATATATAAGCGGTATATGGTTCAGCATGGTTAGAGAGAGGTCTCCCTTCACCCATTTGAGGCCATGCTAATAGCTGCAATTGAGGAGAAAGAGAAAAACAATATCTTCAACTGTCCAGGTTGGTAGCACCATTTCATGTGTGGGAATTTTTTCTAGTTTTGGCAAGGCCATGCAATGTATATTTTGAGGTTGGTTTGCAAAAAACAGCCAAACCAAGCTATGTTGTGGTCAAGATGAGTCGTCCTCCTCCTCATCTGCAACTGGTAAGTACTTGTTACATGTGCCATGTAACCTTTATAGTTTAGACTGTAATACAAAACCTTATCGCCATATGTCTTTGCACATAATAAACTCAGTGCACTGAATTTCTCACTGGATTTTGAGACAGGCAATTACCCATTGTAAGGTTATTTTTTATTTACATTGACACCAATGTGAATTACATTTTCTTATCCTTGTGACTTCAAGTGACTTTTTCAAGTGCAACACGAGTGATGTCTTTTGCGTGTTGCTGTGCATTGAGGGTCGTGTGGTAGGTGCATTTGTTTTGAGCATGTATGCACCCGTACCTCATTCTGACATGCATTCAATTGCAACCTGGACAGTAGCTGATAACTGCTGCTGAATTATCTTTGTACGGCGTGGACAGGGTTATACTGAATATTCATTAATACAGAAGTATAGCAGCCATCTTTAGGGAAATCACTTTGCAATGAGCATCTATGGAGTGTCTCCAGTGCAAGGGAAAGCCATCTTGGCTGGGCCTGGATTGATCCTGGAGGACGATGATTGGCTGATGCAACAAAGAAAGAGGCATTGTGTCTGGAGGCTGCTAAGAGGAAAAGGGGCAGTGATAAATCTAAGAGGAGTGTCAAGAAAAGAGGGGACAGTGATAAAGCTAGGAGGGGTATCAAAAAAGAGACTTGGCTGCTAACTAAACAGAACCCTGTCATAGCTGACCACAATTGGGAGAGACCTCAGAGAAGCAAAGAGGTTGCTCATCATGCAGGGCCTTGTCTCAGAGACTGGAAACTTTCTCCATGGAGGGTATAAATTGCAATTTGGATGCATGTGTGATCAAATTGTTCTAGAGAGCACTCCTACCACTTGCAAGGAGGGGAAAAGAGGGACTGTCTCAGCAGAATTGAGACATTGCAGAAACTCCTATCTGTCTGATGACTTAAACTGAATCAGGTCTAGGGATGAGCTTTGTTTCGTACATTGGGTGTTCGCCCATTTGCCGTACAGATGGATACATTTTATGGGGCGTTGACAGCAAATTTGAGTGTCCCATAATGCACTGCAAGACTGCAGTGCATTGTGGTATGATGATTTGCCAAAGTATACGCCTGACCTGCATGGTTTGGCCAATTACAGCAAGCTCCTCAACGAGTACACACCCCACACTATATAAGGCTGCTTACACAGTGCCCGTATATGTGTTAGGGTGGACGGAGATAGAGAGATTGATGTAGATTAGGCAGGCAGGTTAGTTAGTGGCAGTGTATTTGAGATATATATATATATATATATATACTCTGCATTCAGTGCAGCCTATATATACAGTGTAAACTCTATATACTCTGCATTCAGCATAGCCTATATATACAGTACAGTGTAAATGCTATATTCAGTCAGTACAGGCAATGTATTTGATATATATTGATATATATATACAGTCAGACTAATATATATATATATATATATATATATACAGTGGTGTGAAAAAGTGTTTGCCCCCTTCCTCATTTCCTGTTCCTTTGCATGTTTGTCACACTTAAGTGTTTCGGAACATCAAACCAATTTAAACAATAGTCAAGGACAACACAATTAAACACAAAATGCAATTTGTAAATGAAGGTGTTTATTATTGAAGGTGAAAAAAAATCCAAACCATCATGGCCCTGTGTGAAAAAGTGATTGCCCCCCTTGTTAAAACATACTATAACTGTGGTTGTCCACACCTGAGTTCAATTTCTCTAGCCACACCCGGGCCTGATTATTGCCACACCTGTTCACAATCAAGGCATCACTTAAATAGGAGCTGCTTGACACAGTAAGGTCCACCAGAAGATCCTTAAAAGCTACACATCATGCCGAGACCCAAAGAAATTTAGGAACAATTGAGAAAGAAAGTAATTGAGATCTATCAGTCTGGAAAGGGTTATAAAGCCATTTCCAAAGCTTTGGGAATCCAGCGAACCACAGTGAGAGCCATTATCCACAAATGGCGAAGACATGGAACAGTGGTGAACCTTCCCAGGAGTGGCCGGCCGCCCAAAATGACCCCAAGAGCGCAGCGACGACTCATCCAAGAGGTCACAAAAGACCCCACAACAACGTCCAAGCAACTGCAGGCCTCACTTGCCTCAGTTAAGGTCAGCGTTCATGCCTCCACCATCAGGAAAAGACTGGGCAAAAATGGCCTGCATGGCAGAGTTCCAAGGAGAAAACCACTGCTGAGCAAAAAGAACATCAAAGCTCGTCTCAATTTCTCCACAACACATCTTGATGATCCCCAAGACTTTTGGGACAACATTCTGTGGACCGATGAGACAAAAGTGGAACTCTTTGGAAGGTGTGTGTCCAAGTATATCTGGCGTAGAAGGAACACTGCATTTCAGAAAAAGAACATTATACCAACAGTAAAATATGGTGGTGGTAGTGTGATGGTCTGGGGCTGTTTTGCTGCTTCAGGACCTGGAAGACTTGCCATGATAAAAGGAACTATGAATTCTGCTGTCTACCAAGAGATCCTGAAGGAGAATGTCCAACCATCTGTTCGTGTACTCAAGCTGAAACGAACTTGGGTTCTGCAGCAGGACAATGATCCTAAACACACCAGCAAGTCCACCACCGAATGGCTGAAGAAAAACAAAATGAAGACTTTGGAGTGGCCTAGCCAAAGTCCTGACCTGAATCCTATTGAGATGTTGTGGTATGACCTTAAAAAGGCCGTTCATGCTCGAAAACCCTCTAATGTATCTGAATTAGGACAATTCTGCAAAGATGAGTGGGCCAAAATTCCTCCAGGACGCTGTAAAAGCCTCATTGCACGTTATCGCAAACGCTTGGTTGCAGTTGTTGCTGCTAAGGGTGGCCCAACCAGTTATTAGGTTTAGGGGGCAATCACTTTTTCACACAGGGCCATGATGGTTTGGATTTTTTTTCACCTTTAATAATAAACACCTTCATTTACAAATTGCATTTTGTGTTTACTTGTGTTGTCCTTGACTATTGTTTAAATTGGTTTGATGTTCCGAAACACTTAAGTGTGACAAACATACAAAGGAACAGTAAATGAGGAAGGGGGCAAACACTTTTTCACACCACTGTATATATATATATATATACATACATATATATATATATATATATATATATATATACTCTGCAGTCAGCGTAGCCTATATATACAGTGCATTCAGCGGTGTACAGTTTCTAATACAGTGCAGGTGGTGTGCACAGTATATACTCTGTAAACACAGTAAATACACTTCAGGCGGTGTACACAGTATATAATACAGTGTAGTGCAGTGTGAAAAAAAAAATACCCATCATGTCTGGAAGGCCTCCAAGGAGAGGCAGATGCTCACAGGCCACTAAAAGAGGGCAAGCCTCTGAAATAATATTTAACAGCAGGGACCGTTCCTGCACCCAACAAGAGTAACTGTGAGGGGTTACAGTGTTCTGCCACCACCAACACCTAAGGCCCAATGTTTCTGCCCTGTTTAACAGGGGCATTTAATTACAATTTTTGAAACAATATTTAACAGTAGGGATGAGCCTGATGTCCGAGTTAAACGTAAGTTCGTCTCGAACATCGGGTGTTCGCCTGTTCCCCGAATAGCGAACAATTTGGGGTGTTCGTGGCAAATTTGAAAGCCGCGGAACACCCTTTAAAAGTCTATGGGAGAAATCAAAAGTGCTAATTTTAAAGGCTTATATGCATGGTATTGTCATAAAAAGTGTTTGGGGACCCGGGTCCTGCCCCAGGGGACATGTATCAATGCAAAGAAAAGTTTTAAAAATGGCAGTTTTTTCGGGAGCAGTGATTTTAATAAAATTGGGAAGTCCCTGTGCGTCAGAGGGGGGCAGGGTCACCCGAGTATGTCAAGATGAATTGACTTTGTGGGACATTTTTATTTTTTTTATTTTTTAATAAAGGACTTGTCCCAAGATGTGTCTTGTGGTTTTTTAACATTTTGACTATTTGACACCATTTCAAACAGGGGGGTGGGATCTGGTGGTCCCCTTGTTAAAGGGGGCTTCCAGATTCTGACTTTTATCTGTATTGCCGAGACCCGACAATTCATTATAGCCATATAATAGAGTAATTTTAAATGACTCTTTTTCCTTTAGAAATTACATTTTGTCCAGGGACTGTTCTAAACACGGGAAAAATTTGCCAATTTTCAGGCATACTATAGACACCCCCCAGGTACGAAATTTAAAGGAATATTTCATTTTTATTGTTTCACTTTAAGCATTATTAAAATCACTGCTCCCGAAAAAACGTCCGTGTTTAAAACTTTTTTTGCATTGATACATGTCCCCTAGGGCAGGACCCAGGTCCCCAAACACTTTTTATGAAAATAACTTGCATATTAACCCTTAAAATTAGCACTTTATATTTTTCACCTTCATGTCCCCGGTGTTCAAACTAATTTTTTCCCTGTTCGCATGTTCTGCTGCGAACCGTACCAGGGGGTGTTTGGCTCATCATTATTTAACAGCAGGGACCATTTCTGTACCCAACAAGAGTAACTGTGAGGGGTTACCATGTTCTGCAACCACCAACACCTAAGGCCCAATTTTTCAGCAGAGTATATAGTGCAGTCTGTATAGTATATATACTGCAGTTCAGAGTATATAGCGCAGTATGTATAGTATATATACTGCATCTCATAGTATATAGTGCACTTAGTGTAATAAATATAATAAAGTGCAGGGTATATAGTGCAGTGTACAATATATATTATAGTGTATTGAAGTGGTTAAGGGGGGCCCTATGACATAATTAAGAAAAAAACGGCATAGGTTCCCTTTGGGTCTGGTATGGGTTTTGGGGGGATCCCAAAGCCATTTAAAAAAAAATTGTCGTGAAGTTCACCTTAATATCCATACCAGACCTGAAGGGCCTGGTATGGACTGGGGGAACCCACACAGTTTTTTTAAATGATTAATATGTATATTGCTGGGATCTGGCAATACATTACAGCCATAAGCAATTTTAAATTAAATTTTTTCCTTTAGAAATGTAATTTTGCTGTGGTACTTTTCTAAACATGGGAAAATAAAATAGTGCTACTTTACAGGCAGACTAAGGGGACCCCCCTGGCACAATTTTTAAAGTAATATTTAATTTTTATTGTTTTTTCTATAAGCACTGCTCCTGAAAAAACTGCCTTTTTAAAAACTTTTTTTTTGCATTGATACATGTCCCCTGGGGCAGTATCCGGTCCCAAAACACTTTTATGGCAATAACTTGCATATAAGCCTTTAAAATTAGCACTGATTTTTCACGTTGGTGTCCCATAGACTTTAACGGTGTTCGCATGTTCGCACATGCTTTTTGTCTGTTCGCAAGTTCTGGTGCGAACCGAACCGGGGGGGTGTTCGGCTCATCCCTAATCAGGTAATGTTAGTGTTAAGCTTACCACTCATGTTACAATCTTCTTTAGCTCTATGCAGTGCAAAGGCCTGACTGATTGGATACAAAATGGATTAGATATTATTGGCATACCCTCATAGCTGACCATAGTTTTGGTAAATCTAAAAATTATTGTACAAAGATGGGTCCTCTATGAGCCCGTTATCTCTCTTTCATTTTGGTTATATTCACATTAAATCAGAACTAAACCCATTGATTTAACCACTTGCCGACCGGCGCACACAGATGTACGTCGACAGAATGGCACGTACAGGCAGGAGGGCGTATATATAAGTCCCTCCTTTCTGCCTGTCCGTGCCATCGGGAGCGCGCCGGGAGCGGCGCGCTCCCACGCCGGTCGGGACCCCCGTGAATCCGATCGCTGTCCCCACGGACTCGATCGCCGCGGGGACATCCGCGATCGTCTCACGGGACGACTGAACGGGGAGATTCCGAGATAAACAGCATCTCCCCGTTCTGCCTAGCAACTAGTGACGCCGATCTCTGCTCCCTGTGATTGGAGCAGAGATCAGCATTCACTAGCTGACAGCCACGCCCCCCACAGTAAGAAACACACCCCTAGGCCTACTTAACCCCTACACTGCCTCTGAAATGAAATTTACATCCTGGCATATCCCCTCTCTGTATAGAATGGTGCTAGTAACTATCTCCCTGCTGTGTTCAGTGCAGATAGGCAAGTTCAGTCAGTAGTTAACACTTCCCCCCCTGATTCTAGGGGCAGGGACCTGGGACCCTTTTTAGGAAGGCTATACGGGGCCCTAGGATTTCTAATGGTGGTTCCCAGCATATGTAAGATGCCAGGGACAATTTTACTCCTGTGCACATGACCGAAGACCAGGAAGCAGAAGAATCGGCAGCGAAGGTGGCAGTGGCAGGGTATGTAGAGGTCACAGGTGCCTGAACTCATATTGCAGGACAGCACAGAAAGAAGAAGGTGTGTGCCATAATCTGGAAAAAGCTCACCCCTACCAATGAAGTTTCTGTTTGAACCTGAATCTTAACCCTATAGGTGTAATTACAGATCACTATGATTTAACCTGTTTAAAGTGAGTTTTTTTGTTCTTATTTCAGCAAATAGCATTCAACAAACAAAAGAGACCTATACAGGCATTGTTTAAAAATAGAAATGAAGAGCAATCACCATGTAGCCAAAAAGAATGAGAGCAATATTCAATTTAGGGCTAACAGACAAACACTAACAATTTGTTTTCCACTCTATTTTGTGACATTCGCACAACTCCCAGTGATAGACCAGATAGACCAGTGCTTGACCAGATGCACAAATGTTGCTTGAAGCAGAACTCCAGCCACAAACTTCGGAATTTCCGAATTTCAAAATATGCGAAATGTCCGAATTTCCGAAATGTCTGAATTTCCGAATTTCCGAAATATCAAAATTTCAGAATTTCAGAATTTTTCAATTTCCGAAACTTCAGAATTTCCGAATTTCAAAATTTGCGAAAATTACAAATTTCCAAAATTTCCAAATCTCAGAATTTCCGCAATTCCGAATTTCCGAATTTCCAAAATTCCGAATTTCTGAATTACCGAATTTCCGAAATTCCGAATTTCCGAAATTCCGAATTTCCGAAATTCCGGATTTCCGAAATTCCGGATTTCCGAATTTCGCATTTTCGGATTTCCGAATTTTCGAATTTTCGAATTTCCGAATTTCCGAATTTCGAATTTTCGGATTTCCGAATATTCGGATTTTCAAATTTCCGAAATTCCGAATTTTCGAAATTTCCACATTTTGGATTTTCGGTTTTTCGGAATTCCGAATTTGCACAGGTCTATTCTGTTCACCACTTTCATTGTACTTTAGCATTAACCAGTTTAAGACCAGCCTCGTTTTGGATTTTAGGTGTTTACATGTTTAATACAGGTTTTATTGCTAGAAAATTACTTAGAACCCCAAACATTATATATTGTTTTTTTTTTTTCTAAAACCCTAGAGAAAAAAATGGCGGTCATTGCAATACTTTTTTCACACCGTATTTGTGCAGCGGTCTTACAAGCGCACTTTTTTTGGAAAAAATTCACTTTTTTTGAATAAAAAAATAAGACAACAGTAAAGTTAGTCCAATTTTTTGATATATCATGAAAGATAATGTTACGCCGAGTAAATTGATACCCAACATGTCATGCTTCAAAATTGCACCCGCTCGTGGAATGGCGTCAAACTTTTACCCTCAAAAATCTCCATATGAGACGTTTAAAAAATTCTACATTCCACTCCTATTTAAATTGTATCTATTCATCACAGAGTTACCATGATGGTATCTGATGACTGTGGTCACTGTTGCCTGGTGAAGGAGCTGGTATAAAAATCTAAAAAGTTGTTATATCTCTGTGACAAATAAGTGCAATTTAAACAGGAGAAAATGATATGCCATCCGTTCATGTTATATATGATTTGGTTATGGACACCATTGATGCATTACTTCAGCACTCAGAAAGTAAAAAGGTTGACACCATATTGCTGTATTCATCCTGATCCTCAGAAAAGACTTCAGATAAGACTTCAGATCAGATTTAACAAATGCATCATGCTTAACTGCCTGCAAAAATACATTGCATAAACATTTTTAGCAAGAAATAAAATTGCCCAAATAAAAAAAAGAATGCAAAATTCAACTACACAGGTCTTTTGACTCTACTTTGCAGTATAGATCAAATCCAAAGACTGTTATCCTGAAAAATTCAACAGGGAAATTAGCATACCAACCAGCATATTAGTTAATACATTTGAAGTACATTCAGTTTGACAGGAGTGAGCCAAATTAAGTAAACTATCCACAGCATTCAACAGGGAAAAGAGTAATATAACCATAGTATGGGTTTCCCTGATAAATAATGTTAGATAGTTGACTTATCCTGTCAAATCAAATGTACTTCAAGATTGTGCTAGACTGAACATAGTTCAATGTTATGTTACAACCACCATGCTAATTGTACATTTACCTGCCATTTTTCACTAAACATCCAATATTTGCAAGGGCATTATTTGTGCATTTTGTTGCAAAATTCAGACAGCAAATTGTTAACAAATAGACACCTTAGAATGCTCTGACTTAAAAACTTTAAAATTAAATACTACTGTTAATAGTTGTAGTGGTGGACTAGTATGATTATGATTATTAGAAATGAATGATCATATAAATATATGGCATTTTTTTAAACTAATGATAAGAGGATGAATAAGAAAATGTCTTTGTTTTAATGGAAATCACTACATTACATAAAAAAATACAATTTCACTGCACTTGCATGAAACTTTATATGAAGCACTTTGATGGCTCATCAAGATTCTAAACTTGTACACCATTTTAAATTGAGCTATACTGTATGTCAGAAGAATACATCGAAATACACCATGCAGAACAATGGTAATTCGCTCCTAGATATTTAGACATAAAGGGCAACTAAAGGATGTCAGCATATTTAATGTGCTATTACCAAAGTAAGCCCTGCTTTACTTCAGAGATAGTGTGTTCAGTTTGGTATATTAAGAGATCCTGTTAATTGTAGTTTCATAAAAAAAAGTTAATTATCTATGATATAATAATATACTATGGTATATTTTTAAATTGTAAGGAATACTCAAAATAAAAATAGACATATTCCATGTAGGATTTAGCCATTTTCTAAAAATGCCTAGCTTACTTTAAAACAAGCTCAATGCTGCTGTTGCAGCCACAAGTTTGCTATATCCCTTTGCTAATGGAATAGAGTATATGTTCTTGGCAGTCAAAGGATTAATAATAATTAAATGATGTACATAAAAATAAAAGACCATAATCATCATCAGTAGTCTCTTGGCAGCTTCCTGACTAGGGGTAAAGAAGTATTTAAAAAATATATATATATTTTTTTAATATCTTTATTTATCAAAGTTTTCTTTTACAACATTATACATATATATATATAACATTACATTTACACACAAAGTATTTACTAGGTATCTTATTGGTATTATTTTACATTATTGTTTAACATATTTTGTTTCCATGATTTATTGTGTATATATAACCAAATATAATTCTTCTTAATTTCTTAAATTTACTAATACTTCTATTTCTTACTATCTCTTTTATTCCATTCATTCATCAAAATCTGCCACAACCTTTCTACCCAAGAAACCAAAAAAATATATATAATAAAAGAAAGAAAAGACTTGTCCTTACTTATTTCATAGATTCCTTCCATCTAGGTTGTAAAACATTAATGTTTTTTAATTAAATTAAAATATATTTTTTAATGTGATTTTTATTACATTTTTTATTTCACAGCACCCACAACCAAAGAACTGAAGACTGCTGCAGTTAGAGCCTGGCAAACAATCAAAAAGGAGGAAACACAGGAGGAACAAATGGTCTTTGTCCATTTGTTCCAGACTTCAAGCAGTCATTGCCAGTAAAGTATTTTAAAAAAATATTAGAAATTTACATTTTATTTATGATTATATTTATTTGTCCAATTACATTTGAGCCCCTAAAAAAAGGGGAGAATGTGTATAAAAATGGTTGCAGTTTCTAAAATTTGTACTTGATATTTATGTTCAAGCCCTTGAATTAAAGCTGAAAGTCTGCACTTTAAATTCATTTGGATTGTTTCATTTTAATTTTATTATGGTTTCATACAGAGCCAAAAGTATAAAAATTGTACAATGTTTTTCCTTATGCAACAAGGAATTTAGAAATATTTTCTTTGAGTGCCAATGACGTTATCTACTTACTTGTAGTTATGTGTATCTGTTGCCGCTGTGAACATTACAACCATTTATTCTATTCTAATTAAATATTGACATCGTGCTCCGGTCTCACTCAGCTGTAGCTTGGATGTCTGTATGACTTACCATGTTTACCAATGGAGAGATTGTCAAATAATGAAAACTATTTTTGTCACATTCTCACACTGGATGAATCTATTGACTTTAGTTGTATTTTGATAAAAATATCTGTCGTACTTACAAATTTTTCCCCAATGAGAAAAACATATCAACTCTTTTTATCAAAGAGACAAGAATAAAAAGAACCTCTGGCAAAGCTGAACACCTGTCTCAGAAACTGCTGATGGAAACTTTCATACTGTCATGCGCGGGCTATATACTAGTTCACTAAAACATTACTGTCAGAAATAATAAAGCTGTTTAAAACAATTTTAATGGCTTTTGTCTAATTTATTTTTCAGTGCTTAGCTCTGTCAGTCTATTTTCTTTGAAAGCTACAGTGATTTACTTTTGAGTCACAACTCTGCCCACTAAAACCTGATGACCTGTCTCTGAGCAGTTCAAAAAGTGTTTAAACATCTCTCCAGTGTGCTCAGAGTTGATGAGACATAATACTGTCACAGCTGCATGCGATGGGCCTGATTTAATAAAGTTTTAAAATAGGAACAGATACTGCATTTAGCTTGTCGGTTTAACTGGAGAGCAAATGGCCTTTGTATTTTCACCCTAGTGTATAAGAACACAGAAATCCCTTTCACACTGAGGCGCTTGTAAACACTGAGCGCTTTTGAAGGGCTTTTTAGGCGCTTTTGAAGTGCTTTCCATTCATTTCAATGGAGATGGGCGTTTTTTCACCGACCTGCCAGTGCACTGTCCCAGTGTGAAAGCATTCATTGATTTTAATGGAAATAGGTTTTCGTGAGCTTTTCAGGTGCTTTTTTTTAGCGTGAAAGCACCTGAAAAGTGCCTCAGTGTGAAAGGGGTCTAAGAGAAGCATGTTCTAAGAAAGTTTGCTCTTTTTTTTAATCATTAATGGGTCAAATTGCTGTTTATTTTAGACTGCAGTGAGGTGAAAATTCAAAGGAGGAGGTCAGAATCTTTTTCCCAAAGGAATTTAAAGCAGTGTATGTGTTTTTTGTTTGGTAAGGTCTATTTATTCCAAAATCAAATATTAAAATCAAATTAATCTTTCAAACAACATTTGAATGTTCTGAGAATTTTTGTACAACATTTCTTAAGACTTTTTTCAAATAATTTTCTTTTGAAATTTTACCCATCTGTGGACAGCCTTAGTTACTGACTTTAGGTAGGATGATGATCCAGCTTTCTTATTTGAAGCACAGCCCAAGTTTACCCCCCATCCCAATCCAGCCTCTAAGCCTCCCTGAAGCAATGTGTATAATTATCTTTTCTGTGTGTCTTTAGTCCAGTCACATGACATAACAGATTCTCTTCCTCCTTTTCTGTCCTAAGTGGTGGGTGGGTACTGAATTCTGCATTCCCCTTTGAGCCCAAGCTCCACCTCCCAGGGAGGGTGTCCATAACGGGTACAAACAAGGCCAAGGATAAATCCAAGGGAAAAACCAAACTTAACTTACCACCAGCCCCCAGACAACCAAATAACCTGTCTAACAGTATGCGTTAAAAGCAGGAGTTTAGTCTGCACACATTTGAAAATGCATGCGTAAGCCACAGAGCCTCGTCAAGGCACCCTGGTATCTGTGGTACCTAACACTAATTTATAAGTGTCCCCACAGCGGAGGCACATGCATTCTGATGGATAAGTGAGAGCAGGTGGACTGAAGGGGAGCCACCCCTTCTTACCCACTTACCCACTGGGCACTTAAACCCCCTAGCCAGACCAATTTTCAGCTTTTGGTGCTCTCATATTTTGAATGACAATTACTCAGTCATGCAACACTATACCTATATGAATTTTTTGTCCTTTTTTCACACAAATAGAGCTTTCTTTTGGTGGTATTTTATCACCACTGGGTTTTTTATTTTTTGCGCTATAACAGAAAAAAGACTGAAAATTCTGTAAAAAAAATAATTTTTCTTCGTTTCTGTTATAAAATTTTGCAAATTAGTAATTTTTCTTCACATACAGTGGTGTGAAAAAGTGTTTGCCCCCTTCCTCATTTCCTGTTCCTTTGCATGTTTGTCACACTTAAGTGTTTCGGAACATCAAACCAATTTAAACAATAGTCAAGGACAACACAAGTAAACACAAAATGCAATTTGTAAATTAAGGTGTTTATTATTAAAGGTGAAAAAAAATCAAAACCATCATGGCCCTGTGTGAAAAAGTGATTGCCCCCTAAACCGAATAACTGGTTGGGCCACCCTTAGCAGCAACAACTGCAACCAAGCGTTTGCGATAACGTGCAATGAGGCTTTTACAGCGTCCTGGAGGAATTTTGGCCCACTCATCTTTGCAGAATTGTCCTAATTCAGTTACATTAGAGGGTTTTCGAGCATGAACAGCCTTTTTAAGGTCATACCACAACATCTCAATAGGATTCAGGTCAGGACTTTGGCTAGGCCACTCCAAAGTCTTCATTTTGTTTTTCTTCAATCATTCGGTGGTGGACTTGCTGGTGTGTTTAGGATCATTGTCCTGCTGCAGAACCCAAGTTCGTTTCAGCTTGAGTACACGAACAGATGGTCGGACATTCTCCTTCAGGATCTCTTGGTAGACAGCAGAATTCATAGTTCCTTTTATCACGGCAAGTCTTCCAGGTCCTGAAGCAGCAAAACAGCCCCAGACCATCACACTACCACCACCATATTTTACTGTTGGTATAATGTTCTTTTTCTGAAATGCAGTGTTCCTTCTACGCCAGATATAATTGGACACACACCTTCCAAAGAGTTCCACTTTTGTCTCATCGGTCCACAGAATGTTGTCCCAAAAGTCTTGGGGATCATCAAGATGTGTTGTGGAGAAATTGAGACGAGCTTTGATGTTCTTTTTGCTCAGCAGTGGTTTTCTCCTTGGAACTCTGCCATGCAGGCCATTTTTGCCCAGTCTTTTCCTGATGGTGGAGGCATGAACGCTGACCTTAACTGAGGCAAGTGAGGCCTGCAGTTCCTTGGACGTTGTTGTGGGGTCTATTGTGACCTCTTGGATGAGTCGTCGCTGCGCTCTTGGGGTAATTTTGGGCGGCCGGCCACTCCTGGGAAGGTTCACCACTGTTCCATGTCTTCGCCATTTGTGGATAATGGCTCTCACTGTGGTTCGCTGGATTCCCAAAGCTTTGGAAATGGCTTTATAACCCTTTCCAGACTGATAGATCTCAATTACTTTCTTTCTCAATTGTTCCTGAATTTCTTTGGCTCTCGGCATGATGTGTAGCTTTTAAGGATCTTCTGGTGGACCTTACTGTGTCAAGCAGCTCCTATTTAAGTGATGCCTTGATTGTGAACAGGTGTGGCAATAATCAGGCCTGGGTGTGGCTAGAGAAATTGAACTCAGGTGTGGACAACCACAGTTATAGTATGTTTTAACAAGGGGGGCAATCACTTTTTCACACAGGGCCATGATGGTTTGGATTTTTTTTCACCTTTAATAATAAAAACCTTCATTTACAAATTGCATTTTGTGTTTACTTGTGTTGTCCTTGACTATTGTTTAAATTGGTTTGATGTTCCGAAACACTTAAGTGTGACAAACATGCAAAGGAACAGGAAATGAGGAAGGGGGCAAACACTTTTTCACACCACTGTATCTTTGGTAAAAATAACCCAAATTGGTGTATATTATTTGGTCTTTGTGAAAGTTATAGAGTCCACAAGCTATGGTGCCTATCTCTGAAAATTGATCACACCTGAAATACTAACGGCCTAGCTCATTTCTTGAGACCCTAACATGCCAGCAAAGTACAAATACCCCCCAAATGACCCCTTTTTGGAAAGCATACATTCCAAGGTATTTAGTAAGAGCCATGGAGAGCTTTTTGAAGTTGTCATTTTTTCCCACAATTCTTTGCAAAATCAAGATTTTTTATTTTTTTCCCCAAAATTGTTATATTAGCAGGTTATTTCTCACACACAGCATATGCATAGCACAAATTACACCACAAAACACATTCTACTATTCCTCTTGAGTATGGCAATACCACATGTGTGAGACTTTTACACACCGTGGCCACATACAGAGGCCCAACATGCAGGGAGCTTAAGTTCTTGGAGCATAAATTACTATATCATTTCATGACTACCTCTTATGCCCCATACACACGGTCGGATTTTCCGACGGAAAATGTCCTATCGGACAATGTTGTCGGAAATTCTGACCGTGTGTAGGCTCCATCGGACTTTTTCTGTCGGATTTTCCGACGGACAAAGTTTTATCTCCTGCTCTCAAATTTTCCGACAACAAAGTCCTATCGGACTTTTTCCGATCGTGTGTAGCGAATTCCGACGGACAAAGTGCCACGCATGCTCAGATCACATTACAAGACCAAAGCTATTGGCTACTAGCCTCTACGTAGTCCCGTTGTACGCAACGAACGTCACCACGTTCAGGATGATCGGATTTTCCGACAACTTTGTCTGACCGTGTGTATGCAACACCAGTGTCGGACAAAATCCGTCGGAAAAAATCTGACGGATTTTGTGGTCGGAATTTCCGACCGTGTGTACGGGGCATAACACTTTTGAAGGCCCTGGAGAACCAGGACAATGGAAACACCCCAAAAATGACCCCATTTTTGTAAAGAAAACAACCCAATGTATAATCTATGAGGCATAATGAGTCTTTTGAACATGTCATTTTTTTCTACAAGTTTTTGGAAAATGTGTAAAGAAAACAAAAACACATTTCTTTTTACACAATGTTGTCCATTTACACAATGTTTCTAACACATACCAGGAACATACCAAAAATGACACTCCAAATTAGATTTTCACACTCCTCCTGAGTACGGCGATACCACATGTGTGAGACTTTTCCACAGAATGGCCACATACAGAGGACCAACATGCAGGGAGCACCGTCAGGTGTTCTAGGGACATAAGTTTCAAATCTAATTTGACTACCTATTACACTTTTGTGAGGCATTGTAGTGGCATGAATGTGGCATGGATGATAACTGATGTGGCATGGATGAGCATGAATGGGGATGGATTAGCCTTAGATGGGGATGGCTGAGCATGAATGAGTATGGCTGAGTATGGTCGGGTACGGCTGAGTAAGGATGGTATGGCTGAGTATGGCTGGGTATGAATGGGATGGCTAGGTATGGCTCAGTATGGCTGGGTACGACTGAGTACGACTGAGTATGGCTGGGTACGGCTGAGTATGTCTGGGTATGGCTCAGTATGGCTGGGTACGGCTGAGTAGGGCTGGGTACGGCTGGGTATGGCTGGGTATGGCTGGGTATGGCTGGGTATAGATGGGTTTGGATGGGATGGCTGAGCATGTATGAATGGATAAGTATTGCTGAGGATGGATGGCTGAGCATGGATGGATGGATGAGTATGCTGCGTGTGGATGGCTGAGCATGGATGAATGGATGAGTATGCTGAGTATGGATGAGTATGCTCAGTATGGATGGCTGAGCATGGATGGATTAGTATGCTGATTATGGATGAATATGGATGGGTGAGCATGGATGGATGGATGAGTATGCTGGGTATGGATGAGGATAGATGGATGAGTATGCTGAGTATGGATGGGTATGCTGAGCATGGATGGCTGAGTATGCTGCGTATGGATGGCTGAGCATGGATGGATTGATGGATGAGTATGCTGAGTATGGATGGGTGAGCATGGATGGATGAGTATGCTGAGTATGGATGGGTATGCTGATTATGAATGGCTGAGCATGGATGGATTGATGGATGAGTATGCTGAGTATGGATGGGTAAGTATGGATGGATGAGTATGCTGTGCATGGATGGGTATGCTGAGCATGGATGGCTGGGTATGGATGGCTGGAATTGGCACATATCAGCGCTGTGAGCACTACACATCCAGCCCACAGCGCTGCTGCCACTGATCTCTCCCCTCACACTGTACCGATAGGTACGGGGAGGGGAGAGAGGAACCGGACATGATGCTGGTTTGTTTACAAGTGATCGCTCTGTCATTTGACGGAGCGATCACGTGGTAAATGGCCGCTATTACCGTTTACCGTGATCAGTGAAGCACTGGGTCCGGGTGCTCAGGGGGCGCGCAAGAGCGGGATTCTGGGAGGACATCATAGTACGCCCTCCTAGAGTTATCCATCCACGTTGCAGCCGTCATTCGGCTATAGCGCGGTCGGCAAGCGGTTAAAGGTATAGCAGCACACTGAACACCCAGCATATAGCACAATGGCTACAAAGGTGTCAGTGCGTTGCCTGACCAAAAAACATGACAGTCATACAAAAAAGACACCACTTGCTCCCATCTATAGCTGGCTATCGCAGTCAGAAGAATTGGCAGGCTAACAACAGGTAAAGTTTATGATTTCTTGGCCATTTTTCAGAGAATATGAATGATAACACAACAACTTTTCTTTCACTCATGGTAGTGTTTGGCAGAAGCCATTTATTATCAATCAACTGTGTTTACTCTTTTTAAATCATAATGGCAACAGAAACTACCTAAATGACCCTGATTAAAAGTTTAATACCACAGTTATTAATACCGTGTATTGCCCCCTTTAACATCAATGACAGCTTGAAGTCTTTTGTGGTAATTGTGGATGAGGCTCTTTATCTTCTCAGATGGTAAAGCTGCCCATTTCTCTTGGCAAAAAAGCCTCCAGTTCCTGTAAATTCTTGGGCTGTCTTGCATGAACTGCATGTCTGAGATCTCCCCAGAGTGGCTCAATTATATTGAGGTCAGGAAACCACTCCAGTTTTTGGCTGAAGCCATTTATTATCAATCAACTGTGTTTAATCTTTTTAAATCATAATGACAACAGAAACTACCCAAATGACCCTGATAAAAACTTTACATACCCTGGTGATTTTGGCCTGATAACATGCACACAACTTGACACAAAGGGGTTTGAATGGCTATTAACGGTAACTATCCTCACCTGTGATCTGTTTGTTTGTAATTAGTGTGTGTAGAAAAAATGGTCACTGAGTTTCTGGACTCCTGACAGACCCTTGTATCTTTCTTCCAGTGCTGCACTGATGTTTTTGGATTCTGAGTCATGGGGAAAGCAAAAGAATTGTCAAAGGATCTGCAGTAAAAAAACTGTATAAAACAGGAAAGGGATATAAAAAGATATCCAAGGAATTGAGAATAGCAATCAGCAGTGTTCAAACTCTAATCAAGAAGTGGGAAATGAGGTGTTCTGTTGAAACCAAACCACGTTCAGGTAGACCAACTAAAATGTCAGCTACAACTGCCAGGAAAATTGTTTGGAATGCAAAAAAAAACACAAATTCTTTCAGGTGAAATACAGGACCCTATGAAAACATGTACTGTGGCTGTTTCTCGTTCAAGATTTTTATTTTACATACAAGAACAACAATACAGAACAGAATACACAAGAAAAAAAAGAAAAGAAAAACAAAACGATATAGTGCATATATTTACATTCATATATGAGATATCGTAGTAATCAAGCAACATGGATCAGAGTGTGGGTATCTAGTGATCTCAAGTAATAGTTTGGAACTTAAAGTAGAAGAACACTGTAGAAAAGCCCAATGTAATAATCTTGTATGTATGAGATCAATGTCTCTGAACCTTACCTAAGAGCTATATAAACATGCCTCCAGACCACCCTACCACCCCAAATGGGTTCAAACTGTAGTAGGATGGGGGCAATTAGGGAAATTAAGTATTTCATTAACTAAGGTTATAGTCGGAGAATATAAAGAAATTTCGTATAAAACAACGTAAATGCGTTGAAACACAAAATATGTTCAAAACTTTTAGTAATTACTATGTTCTTATCTATATGATTAATCTATTAGGGTAACAACCATATATATAGCAGAAAGAAGTTTGATATCACATTGAGAGAGACTCATATATATTATCCATATAAAAAATAGAAAAAATAAAAGGGAAAGGGAAAGAAGTAAAGGATAAGAAGGAAAGAGTCTCCCCAGGTGGTGATGTGCATATTAAGTGGCTCGCTGAAGAAGTAAGGTGTTGAAATAGCTATTATATTATTGAGGTAGCAGTAATGACTGGTCAAAGTCAGGTGAAAAATAATGTTTTATCCAAGGCTGCCAAATCTGCGTGAATTTATCAATTCTGTTGTCTTCAATAGCTGACATTTTAGCGTGGGTTAAAGCTTTATTCATTCTGTGTTTGGCTTCTGCCACAATTAATGTTTTGGATTTCCAGGCTTTAGCTATAGTCTGTTTGAAATAGATTGAACTCAGTTCTCGAGACACATATTAGTTGCCATCATCCCCAAAACAGGTATGAAGAGGAAACCTCAAAAAGTGGGACTATACCGGCAACAAGATAAACCATATAGGCTACATAGAATAATTTTATAAATTTATTTTCAAAATACAAAAGCATATAGAAATTGAAAAAGTTCTTTAAAAACAGTATGACAAATGGTACAGAATGATATGCATATCTGAGATAGGTGAGGGTGTAGAATTCCGACGCGTTTCCAAAAGGCTGAATTATGCCTATCTTCCTCAGGGAATTATAGTCACCATCTACAGAATATCAAGACATGTCAATTATATAAAAGAAAAAAGCAAAAAATCCCCACCCCAATCTGGCATAGGGTAGAGAATCATACATTACATGTAAGTATAAACAAGTATTCAATATACATCCATAATATATTCCGAATAGTACACTTACATAGTCATATATTGCATATATAGCATTGCCTCCCATTCACTTTCCGAGAAGAAAAGACGTCCAAAAGTTGGCAAAGGGTAACGGCCACATTCCCATACTCTCTACAAGACGGTACGAATAAAAAAGTTCCATATATCTAATGGCGTAAAAACCTAAAAACCACCAATGGAGAAAAGAAATAGTATCTTAAAGCCTGGATATGAGATTGAAAAGAGAGAAGTGTGGTAATCTTGGGGAAAATCTCCCCAAGATGCCAAGATATTTATCCCATATATAGATTGCTTACCCTAGGGTCCATGATCCAAGGGTCCAAAGATGGAAAAAATTCCAGGAGAAAGTCCTCAAGGAGTCCTAGGTGGAGAGTGATGCACACAGCACAATGCTGTGAAGCGGAATGACGCCATATACCGTCTCTGGCGTCCTTAAGTAGGTGAAATAAGACTCTGTCCTGCCCCAGTGGGTGTGTTTGGATGGCGTCAGACGCAAGGGCGTCCCGCGTCATCACCTCCAATCCCGCCCATTGGGCTGTGTCCTCTTCCAGATGAAAATAGGAAGCAAAGGACCAGCTGACATGGGCGGTATGTGTGCGTGTGTGCCGCCTACTGCATCCCAATAGGCGTCATCCACACGGCGTCATAAGACGTCCCTGCCCCGTACAGCACAGTCGCGTAATGCGATGTGCTCATGCGCAATATGGGGAGCTCAGCCAGAGACAGTCTGTCTATGGCACCGGCGCCCAGCGTGGAAGTGCGCATGCGCAGTAATTTTCAGAGCTCACCAGACTGGAGTGTTCTTCTAAGGTTTTGCATAGATAATGTACAATCATCCCAGATTAATATACAGTAAAAAATTATTGGAGATTTGGGACTATCTATGGTACATACAAAAAAGAAAATAATTTCATAGAGGTATGATAAAATATCTTGTTTTATTAACATAAAAATAAAGAAAAAAGAAAAAAGTATACACTATTAGACTCTATGTACATCAGAATGTGAAATATAGGGTTCAAAGGTGCTACATACAATTCCTAGTGGAACACCTATATTGTCATACATTCAAAATACACAGGTCATAATACTTGTCCAAACGCTCGACATGTTTCGCCTATAGAGGCTTCATCAGGAGACAAGGATAAGATATATTTGTAGATGGACGAGGATTTTTGAAAGTTATTCCGTATTCTATGGTATGTATACAAAACAACATATTAGTTAATGTACATAAAAAGAAAAAACAGTTTAACAATCATTGAGGCGTTATATATGCTGCATAGGATATGCGATGACCAGGATGTCTAGTGAAGTCTGATTACATATGCATGACTCCCTACCTCCAATGTCATAGGGGTTCTGAACATGGTCAGGCTTCTGAATAGAGGTGCCGATGGTTGCACTGGAGCACCCCCCAGGGGACCCACACAGGGACGTACCCAGCAAACACCACCAGAAAACGTGGCTGGGAAATTGTCGGGGGAGATTGAGATCCTGTTCTTTTTCCAAAAAATGTTTATAGGGCCTGTGGGGTACAAATGTACTTATTGACCACAATTGTATTCACATAAACCATAATCATGCATGCGGTAGGCAAATAGTGCGACCATGCCCAATATTAATTGTCGGACTATACCTACCTCTACGGAAGCTTGTAAAAATGTGTATTTATGAGAGGCTCGGGTCGGTCAGCCCCCTAGACAGCAAGAACCGAATGGGGGAAGACGGGCGGGAACTTCTGGATCAACTTCTGAAAGATAGCAAAGCAAACAAAAAAGAGAGACCCCAATAAAGATGCATGGGAACCATATCCAATACATTTTACGGATCCCCACAAAATGGAGGGGGGGTGTAGTCCCCTACCTTATCATGAGGTATATATGGCATCAGAGCATATCAAATTTGATGGCTGGTCAACCCATATACTGCCCCTCAACAGGGGCTAGGTAAGATATCCAATGCCTATAAAAAGGACATTAAGAACAATTGTAATGATTTCCTATAATCGAGATTAAGGTGGGCAAAATGTCCACCGATTAAAGAATTTAGTTAAGTCAAACTACCTGTTTTGGATCGTTCCCAGAGCGTCCCGAGCCTCACGTCCACCTCAGTCTGACACAGCGTCAGACTGGGTTTAAATGGTCTCCCCCCGTGGCGCCAAATGCGCACGGCGTGTGACGTCACGCCGTGCTGACGTCACGCGGACGTAGTGCGGAGGTCAGACGGCGCCTAGCCCAGCACAGGTGACCGGAGTGTTCTTGTGAGGAACTCCTTCCGGTACACAGTTCAAGTGGGGCTGACCTGACATGCCCTGCTGACAGCAGCCCAAACTGCGCTGCCAGCTATTAGGGCATGACAGTGTCCCTCTGGATGGAAAACTCAAACCCAGTGGCCGGGTCAAGGCTGGCGACCGATCCCCGACCCGGAAGCGTGGCGGGCAGAAAACCACCCTAGGGTGGACATAATCAACCGCGCCACGCCACCGGAACGGTCCGTACAATTCCCCAAAACCCTGGGGTGATCGCTGTATGGGGCACCCCCCATGCATTGTCCCCTGAGGCCCGCGCCAGCGCAAGGTCCATCGGGACTGATGAAAACTTATAGGTAAAAAGAAAGAAAATAATAAAAATAAAAAATAAAAAGAGAAGAGAAAAAAGGAAAAATGAAAACGGAAATAAAAGGAACACCCTGCATACACATATCCACTGCAGCACACAATTCTTATATTTCTATTGTGAAATTATTATTATACATATAGTTTTTTAGCTCAAAAATATGTTTACAAAGCAATAGGCATATCAGTTCACACTCTCAACCCCACGTAAGGGGGGGACAGCATAATATTACATGAACAAGCACGTCTCAGCACACACAGACTGGGGCCATGTTTAGGCCCTAGGTGGCTCACGTATAAGGCCTATCGGTGCTCTATTACTCATACTGGTGGGGAGAGGAGGGGGGGGGGGGGGGGAAAAGAACGGGAGAAGTGAGAAGTGAAGGGAAGGGGAAGGGAGGGAAAAGGGATAAAGGGAGAGGGGAGGAAGGAAAGGAAAGGAACAGACTAAGGGACCACAGCTGGCAGAGAAGTGAAAAGCCGAAGGTGAAGCTTGAGAAGCCACACACTTAAAGGAAAGGTTTAAAACTGATTCCTTCGTTGAGGCCCGGATACCGGGTGGCCCTCAACAAATAGATCCATCTAGTTTCGATCTGTAAGAGTTTCTTGTCTAGATCACCCCCTCGTTCCTGTTGGGGGAGGTGCTCAAGGCTGTAGAAACCAATAAATTTAAGATCAAAATTATGATATAAGCCTACATGACGGCTAATTGGTGTCTCCATTTTGCGTTTGCAAATTAGTGATACATGATCTCTCATACGGCAAAATAGGGGGCGTTTTGTTTTTCCCACATAGAATGCTCCACATAGGCATTTCATCAAATATACTGATCCTACTGATTGGCAGTTAGTGCGATGTTTTGGAGTCCATGTTCTACCATCTGGCAGATCTATATTTTTGCCCTCCAAAATGAAGCGGCAAAATTTGCATTTGCCACATTTAAATGTACCCGAGACTTGTTTCTTATTATTCTGATCACTTGAATAGTGACTACTTACCAAAGTGTCACGTAGTGAACGTGACCTTTTGTATGTAATCTCTGGATATGGTTTGATGTGCTTGGATATTTTTTCATCAGTGGACAATAAATACCAAAATTTTTTATATATGTTGCGTACCTTTTTGTGTTGTCGATTGTATTTGGTAACAACTCTTGTGCTCTCCTGGGTCTTAGCCCGTCTAGGTTTGTATAGTAGGAGTTGTCTATTCATATCCACTACCTGATTATAGGCTTTCCTGAGGCATGTTTTACTGTATCCTCGTAGTAAGAGGCGTTCGCGCAGAAGATTCGCCTCTCGTTGAAAATCATCGAGATGCGAAATTGCACGCATCTCGATGATTTTCAACGAGAGGCGAATCTTCTGCGCGAACGCCTCTTACTACGAGGATACAGTAAAACATGCCTCAGGAAAGCCTATAATCAGGTAGTGGATATGAATAGACAACTCCTACTATACAAACCTAGACGGGCTAAGACCCAGGAGAGCACAAGAGTTGTTACCAAATACAATCGACAACACAAAAAGGTACGCAACATATATAAAAAATTTTGGTATTTATTGTCCACTGATGAAAAAATATCCAAGCACATCAAACCATATCCAGAGATTACATACAAAAGGTCACGTTCACTACGTGACACTTTGGTAAGTAGTCACTATTCAAGTGATCAGAATAATAAGAAACAAGTCTCGGGTACATTTAAATGTGGCAAATGCAAATTTTGCCGCTTCATTTTGGAGGGCAAAAATATAGATCTGCCAGATGGTAGAACATGGACTCCAAAACATCGCACTAACTGCCAATCAGTAGGATCAGTATATTTGATGAAATGCCTATGTGGAGCATTCTATGTGGGAAAAACAAAACGCCCCCTATTTTGCCGTATGAGAGATCATGTATCACTAATTTGCAAACGCAAAATGGAGACACCAATTAGCCGTCATGTAGGCTTATATCATAATTTTGATCTTAAATTTATTGGTTTCTACAGCCTTGAGCACCTCCCCCAACAGGAACGAGGGGGTGATCTAGACAAGAAACTCTTACAGATCGAAACTAGATGGATCTATTTGTTGAGGGCCACCCGGTATCCGGGCCTCAACGAAGGAATCAGTTTTAAACCTTTCCTTTAAGTGTGTGGCTTCTCAAGCTTCACCTTCGGCTTTTCACTTCTCTGCCAGCTGTGGTCCCTTAGTCTGTTCCTTTCCTTTCCTTCCTCCCCTCTCCCTTTATCCCTTTTCCCTCCCTTCCCCTTCCCTTCACTTCTCACTTCTCCCGTTCTTTCCCCCCCCCCCCTCCTCTCCCCACCAGTATGAGTAATAGAGCACCGATAGGCCTTATACGTGAGCCACCTAGGGCCTAAACATGGCCCCAGTCTGTGTGTGCTGAGACGTGCTTGTTCATGTAATATTATGCTGTCCCCCCCTTACGTGGGGTTGAGAGTGTGAACTGATATGCCTATTGCTTTGTAAACATATTTTTGAGCTAAAAAACTATATGTATAATAATAATTTCACAATAGAAATATAAGAATTGTGTGCTGCAGTGGATATGTGTATGCAGGGTGTTCCTTTTATTCCGTTTTCATTTTTCCTTTTTTCTCTTCTCTTTTTATTTTTTATTTTTATTATTTTCTTTCTTTTTACCTATAAGTTTTCATCGGTCCCGATGGACCTTGCGCTGGCGCGGGCCTCAGGGGACAATGCATGGGGGGTGCCCCATACAGCGATCACCCCAGGGTTTTGGGGAATTGTACGGACCGTTCCGGTGGCGTGGCGCGGTTGATTATGTCCACCCTAGGGTGGTTTTCTGCCCGCCACGCTTCCGGGTCGGGGATCGGTCGCCAGCCTTGACCCGGCCACTGGGTTTGAGTTTTCCATCCAGAGGGACACTGTCATGCCCTAATAGCTGGCAGCGCAGTTTGGGCTGCTGTCAGCAGGGCATGTCAGGTCAGCCCCACTTGAACTGTGTACCGGAAGGAGTTCCTCACAAGAACACTCCGGTCACCTGTGCTGGGCTAGGCGCCGTCTGACCTCCGCACTACGTCCGCGTGACGTCAGCACGGCGTGACGTCACACGCCGTGCGCATTTGGCGCCACGGGGGGAGACCATTTAAACCCAGTCTGACGCTGTGTCAGACTGAGGTGGACGTGAGGCTCGGGACGCTCTGGGAACGATCCAAAACAGGTAGTTTGACTTAACTAAATTCTTTAATCGGTGGACATTTTGCCCACCTTAATCTCGATTATAGGAAATCATTACAATTGTTCTTAATGTCCTTTTTATAGGCATTGGATATCTTACCTAGCCCCTGTTGAGGGGCAGTATATGGGTTGACCAGCCATCAAATTTGATATGCTCTGATGCCATATATACCTCATGATAAGGTAGGGGACTACACCCCCCCTCCATTTTGTGGGGATCCGTAAAATGTATTGGATATGGTTCCCATGCATCTTTATTGGGGTCTCTCTTTTTTGTTTGCTTTGCTATCTTTCAGAAGTTGATCCAGAAGTTCCCGCCCGTCTTCCCCCATTCGGTTCTTGCTGTCTAGGGGGCTGACCGACCCGAGCCTCTCATAAATACACATTTTTACAAGCTTCCGTAGAGGTAGGTATAGTCCGACAATTAATATTGGGCATGGTCGCACTATTTGCCTACCGCATGCATGATTATGGTTTATGTGAATACAATTGTGGTCAATAAGTACATTTGTACCCCACAGGCCCTATAAACATTTTTTGGAAAAAGAACAGGATCTCAATCTCCCCCGACAATTTCCCAGCCACGTTTTCTGGTGGTGTTCGCTGGGTACGTCCCTGTGTGGGTCCCCTGGGGGGTGCTCCAGTGCAACCATCGGCACCTCTATTCAGAAGCCTGACCATGTTCAGAACCCCTATGACATTGGAGGTAGGGAGTCATGCATATGTAATCAGACTTCACTAGACATCCTGGTCATCGCATATCCTATGCAGCATATATAACGCCTCAATGATTGTTAAACTGTTTTTTCTTTTTATGTACATTAACTAATATGTTGTTTTGTATACATACCATAGAATACGGAATAACTTTCAAAAATCCTCGTCCATCTACAAATATATCTTATCCTTGTCTCCTGATGAAGCCTCTATAGGCGAAACATGTCGAGCGTTTGGACAAGTATTATGACCTGTGTATTTTGAATGTATGACAATATAGGTGTTCCACTAGGAATTGTATGTAGCACCTTTGAACCCTATAATTCACATTCTGATGTACATAGAGTCTAATAGTGTATACTTTTTTCTTTTTTCTTTATTTTTATGTTAATAAAACAAGATATTTTATCATACCTCTATGAAATTATTTTCTTTTTTGTATGTACCATAGATAGTCCCAAATCTCCAATAATTTTTTACTGCGCATGCGCAGTGTGATCTGCGTGGGACAGAATTGTAGATAGCGCCAGGAGCGCAAGCGGCCGCACATATCCCCCAAAAGCGCCATCCCCTCTGCCCAATTCTGGACAGAGAGAGTGGCGCATGGAGAGGAGAAGCCACTGGTGTAGTATATTATATCTAATATATATATGTGTATGCATGTATATATGTATATATATATATATATATATATATATGTTGTATATATACATATTTATATATGTGTTGTATGTAGTATATTGTATCTAGTATGTATATATGTATACATATATGTGTATATGTATATGTATTATATATGTACATGTTTATATATATGTAGTGTTTTTTATGTAGTTCGTATAGGCATTCTATTTAGGCATTCTAAGACAAATTCATTATGCAAGAATATAGATTGGGGATTCAAGTCTATTCTACACCTCAAAAGGGTGTCCAGGTGTCATCTCTTAATCTAATCAGTAGTCGCACACATCAAAGACAATGTTATCTGTTACCCTTTGATGTGTAAATCTTATGCAAGTTGTGTGTGTGAGGGATAGCCTTTTAAACCTAGTATTTACTGATGGTAATTAGAATTGAGGGGGGTATTCATGGTAAACATTTGGTTGACCCCCACCCCCCAGTGTCAGATCAGTATATGAGAAGACAGGCAGGTTGTCAGCTAGTCGAGAGAAAGACGGGTCTAGGAGAAGATATTCTTTGTCATGTACTCTGGTGGATTTTGTCGTCTGTAAGAATGTTCTGTTTTGGAAGTCAATAAAATCTCTCTCTGGGAGAATCGGGTTTTGCTGCGGACAATACTTTTAATAACCATATACCATCTACGAGGAAGGAACGATTATAGATTAGATCACTACATTGGTGCCGTTCAAGCGACCAGAAGAGCATTTTCAGGACTTTGTATTAGAAATCGTGGTGATAACAATCCGTGAGTTGGACAGAAGTCTGATGGAGACCCAAGACCTGTGCTGTGACTCTAACGTCTGGTTGTGACATAAGAGAGTCTGATCTACAAAATCAAACAAGTTTGGAACCCCAGAATTATTCTCTGGAGACTGGAAACGAAGAAAAGGACTGCATCGTGTACCAGAATACCTGAGCTGGAAGCTGAAGGAGTAATTAATGCGGTGAGTAAAATATTTCTCTTTTTAAATTATTAATAATATAGTAAAAATGCTTACTCAGTGTGAAGCTAGTGTCAGTTCTGATAAAGTTAACAGATGGGTGTTAAAATGTATTAAGCGTCATGGCGGTCCTTATGAAGTGCCAGAAAAATATAAGCAGACATGGACTATGATGAATGAATTTTTAGAAAAAACTGTTTTTGATAGTAAAATTTCAGAAGGTAAAAGAAAAGGTTGTATTGTACAGGGCTTGTTATCTTGCTGTTTAACAATGGAAAGTTCGTTGAAGGATAAGGTTGAGGAAATTACCCAGTTACAGAGTGCAGTTGATAATAGCAACAAGGTTTGTCAGAGGTTACAAAACCAATCAGAATCTGAGACTGTAAATTTAAAATTGCATGCAGTCACCATTGGGGAAGCTCTGCTTGAGAAGTCTAAACGTTGTAATGAATTATCAGAGGAAAATGAGAGATTGAAATTAAGAATTATGGAATTAGAGAAGAGATCTCAGGAATGCAGATATGCATCGAATCGTGGATTCAGCAATCTGCAGCAAAATGCAAATACAAACATTCTATCAAATGAAACAGAACCTCATATTAAATCTGATAATTCATTGCCAGCCGCACCCACTGAGACCACCACAGTTTATAACAATAATAATAATGCAGGTGAAGTTCAGCTTGTAATGAAGCCTTTGAAACCAAAAGAATTAGATGCAATTCTTAAAGAAATAGGAATGATTCCCTGCCATGATTTAAACAGATTTTTAAAATGGTTTTGTGACTTGCAGAATGTCAGAGATATGTACAATCTCAACCCATCTGATTTAGACAGAGTTATGCAACATTCTATAGGAAATAGTCTTTGGGTGAGAATTAAGCAGATCTGTACTCAACCAATGAGGACAAGGGACATATTGATGGAATTGTTATGTGTTTTGTATGGTGTACGTTCTGATGTTACTGTTCATGGGAAGATCAAACAAATGAAAAATGAATCTCCCTACGAGTTGTCAGGAAGGATAAAATCTATTATGGAAATATTGGTCAATAATAATCTTGCATTTGAGCATGGTGGCTTGTTACATATGAGTATATTTCTACATGCTTTAAATGAAGAGATCAGACAAAATATTTTACTAGTTACCCCAAATCCTCATGATTTAAAAGACGTATTGTTGAAAGCAGACAATTTATGGAGAAAGTCAAATGAGCAAGCTGTCAAGATTGATTTAGCCACATTGTTTAGGACAAATACTGAACATAAAGATCAAAAGATAATGTCTTATGATAACAATCAAAGAGGAGACACCAGGTCAAATATAGGTGATATTAATATGAAAAGCAGAGCTGACCAAAATCATAATAAAAAGGTATCTAAGGCTTGGATACCATTTTCTCAGTTAAAACAGAAATATGACCACTTGAAGATTGAGTATGATAAAATGAAAATGGAACATTACACATTGCTGGGACAGCTAAACAGATTACATTATCCAGATCTGTTAGGAGTGGGGGTGGTTTAGTTTCAACCTGTGGATGTGTAAATAGTCCTTTGTTTTAACTTCAAAGAATGTTTAAGGATCTTGCTAATTAGTTTTGTTGGAGAGTTTTTTGTCTTTCAGATATTGAAGATACTGCATCTGCATAGCATGTGAACTGCAAGCTGAAATTTCTGGCTAGTGGGGGAGAAACGCTGAATAAACAATATCATGGACTCTCTCAATATTCATCAAGCAATGGACATTTTTTTTTTGGAACATAAATTTTTTTTTTTGTCAATGGACTTTTCCCTATTTTTTATTTTTCACCCTTTCCCAGTTTTATTCTTCAAGCCCTATTTTTTTAATTCATTTTTTAATTTAATTTTTTTTTATTTTATTATGTTTTATTTCTTGAACTTTATCTTAAACCCAGAGCGAAACATTTAAACCGAAAATAATTTTTCATGTTACATTACATGTTGCATATTACATATTGCATATTGATCAATATATTTGATATCTAAGGTGAGATGCTGCACAATGGCTTGGCATAGCATAAATTATAGTATGTTGGGTGGTTTTCCTAAATTTATAAGAGGGGTGAGTGAAGTTCATCACTCCAGTCATGATTTGAAACTTTGTTGAATCAGTCATTAATATTATTGACATATGGATGAAAAAAAGACCTAACTTTACTGGCAAGATTTTCCACTGCTGCTTTGTCTGGATAGAAGATCTGATAAACGCTGATGTCAAGCTGATTCTATCTGAAAGTGGGGGATTATATATGGATTATATGGATATATGAATTATAGATTGGTATATAGATTGGTATACCATTCAGGTGGAATTATGGACTGAATGATTCAAGCAACTGCTCTATTAAGGATGGAAATGAGGAGTCGGCCTACAGCAAATTACAAAGTACAGCAATAGCAGTTTTTTTCAGCCTTTTGAACTTGAAAGTGAGTGCTGGTACATGGATGGTTCTTCTTACTATAAAGATGGAAGTAGAATTTCGGGATTTGCTGGTGTTTGTGCAAAAGCATCTTTAAGAAAATGAAAACCTTGAGCCTGGAGAGGAATCCTGGATTTATGTGGATCGGAGCTCCCAGCACACCAAGCACACCAAGTCTAATTTCAATGAGAGATGTGATGAAGTTGAAGTTGAAAATTGAAGAATGAACTGTGACATCAGCTCGTTTTTGTGCAATATTCAAGATCTTGATGTGATATAATAAGGATGTTTACCGAATCCTTTTCCAGTCATGGTCTAAAGCTATATTATCTAATGACTGTTTCATGGGGATATTTTAGAGGCTGGTGAAGAGAGATGTAACCAGTTTCAACTTTATATTTCATATGAGCCATTGTGAAGCATCCAATACCTCAAGTCGGTAATGCTATGTTTGTTGCTTGATTTATGGGTCAGTTCTAGTAGTTAGAACGACCCAAGTGGGGGTATATGTAGTATATTATATCTAATATATATATGTGTATGCATGTATATATGTATATATATATATATATATATATATATATATATATGTTGTATATATACATATTTATATATGTGTTGTATGTAGTATATTGTATCTAGTATGTATATATGTATACATATATGTGTATATGTATATGTATTATATATGTACATGTTTATATATATGTAGTGTTTTTTATGTAGTTCGTATAGGCATTCTATTTAGGCATTCTAAGACAAATTCATTATGCAAGAATATAGATTGGGGATTCAAGTCTATTCTACACCTCAAAAGGGTGTCCAGGTGTCATCTCTTAATCTAATCAGTAGTCGCACACATCAAAGACAATGTTATCTGTTACCCTTTGATGTGTAAATCTTATGCAAGTTGTGTGTGTGAGGGATAGCCTTTTAAACCTAGTATTTACTGATGGTAATTAGAATTGAGGGGGGTATTCATGGTAAACATTTGGTTGACCCCCCCCCCAGTGTCAGATCAGTATATGAGAAGACAGGCAGGTTGTCAGCTAGTCGAGAGAAAGACGGGTCTAGGAGAAGATATTCTTTGTCATGTACTCTGGTGGATTTTGTCGTCTGTAAGAATGTTCTGTTTTGGAAGTCAATAAAATCTCTCTCTGGGAGAATCGGGTTTTGCTGCGGACAATACTTTTAATAACCATATACCATCTACGAGGAAGGAACGATTATAGATTAGATCACTACAACTGGGAGAAGGTATCCCCCATGGATCCCCAAATACGGAAAAGATTCCGTATCAGGATGGTATAATATGGGGAGGGAGGATCCGGACTGGGAGGGAGTTGATTGTTGCATGGGGGTAATTGAGGGGGAAGAAACCTCCCCAAAAAATCCATTGTCCCAAAGCCTAATCGGGGCCCAGGCACATTGGTGGGCGGAAATACCCCATCCCCCAGAACAAGGCAACAATAGGGACTAAGACCACTGGCAAGATATATATCTGGGAATCGGAAAATAAATTCCCAGGTTCCCAAATAACCCCTACCCCAAAGGACCCAAGATAACCTCCAAACCATCATAGATGGAAAATGAAGGAGCTGCCCCCCTAAAGGAAAAGTCCCGCGATGCCCCTCATCACGGGATAGAGGGACTGTGGGTCAATTTGGGGTTGGGCTGCCAGGTAGAGAGTAATGGGAGGGCACTAAAAACCCTGCCAAGCAAAAATGTGGAGCATCAGTGTAAATTTCTCGGTAAGTGGAACCCCCCGGAGGCAGAGCCATTTACAATTACAAGATCAAAACATATATTATACAAATGTTGTCCATTTATGGACCAATAAACAAAACCAAAAAACTGAACCATTCACCTAACCCAGTAGCCTACTTAAAGAAAGAACAAAGAGTATAGAGGGAAACCCCCCAAGAATGGGGGACCTGCAGTTGAAGAGATGAATAAAAACAGGGAGTAATATAAATATAGGATTGTTATTATGCAATGACTATATAGAGGAAATCTGACAATTTAATCAGTTTTTCCTGAACTGTAGCCATCCAAGAATGGTCTAAAACTTTCCACCTCGTTTAAACCTGGTGGGGTGGTTGCCTTCAAAGTTCTAATCCAACGCATTTCTCGTTGAAGGAGAACTTTGTTCCAATCTCCTCCTCTGATTGGAATGTGTAGTCTATCAAGAACAGTGAAATTTACTTTCGGTAATCTATAGTTGTGTTTCTTGGCTATATGGCGCCCTAAAGGCAAATATAGATTGCAGATCTTCATATCATGCATATGCTTTTCGACTCTCTTACAGAGTTTTTGTCTGGTTTTGCCTACATAAAAGGAACCACACTGACACTGCATGAGGTACACCACCCCCTGAGTCTGGCAGGAGGCATAATGTCTCAGGGAGAAGTCTACCCCATTTGGCAGCGTCAGTGTGGTCCTGTGGCCAATGACTGAACATTGAGCACAATTTCCACATGGAAAGGTTCCAAAGTTCTTACAGGGATCCTTTCTAGAGATTCCTTTATATTCACTTTGTGTGACTAAATTGCCAATTGAAACAGTTTTTCTATAGGAAATCAAAGGGCGGGATGAGACCAGGGTACCAACAACTGGATCATCCGTAAGGATTGACCAATTCTTGTTGATGATTTTGCGGATCCTCTCATGTTCATTTGAGAATCGCAGTATAATACGAGTGTTCTCATCAACATTCTTTTTCTTCTTTTTGAAGAGAAGATCTCTCCTAGTAAGGGCCTTAACCCTATTGAAAGCCTTTTTGAGGCATGTTTTGGTGTAGCCTCTATCTAATAGTCTTAGGGTGAGTCCATCACTTTCTCTCTGGAAGTCCTCTTCCTTCGCGCAATTCCTCCTAATCCGGAGGAATTGGCTGAAGGGAATGGATCGTTTTAATGGCAGTGGATGGAAACTGTCTGCGTGAAGCAGGGTGTTGCCGGCAGTTTCCTTCCGAAACAACCTACTGGTTAGATTTCCATTAGGTGCTTTTTTGATACAAATATCTAAAAAATGGGTCTCACTGTGGTCAAAGCTCATAGTAAAAAACAAGTTGTAGGCATTGTCATTCATGAGCTCCAGGCATTCTATTAACTGTTTCTCTGAGCCGTCCCAAATGATAAAAACATTGTCGATGTACCTCTGCCACATCAGAATGTGACAGGTGTACATCGACGTGTGTTCACTGGCCAAAAAATCTTTTTCCCACTCCCCCAGGTACAGATTCACATATGAGGGCGCACAACACGTCCCCATAGCTACTCCCTGTACCTGGAGGTAGTGGGAATTCTTGAAAACAAAAACATTGTGTCGGAGAATAAAATCCAACATTTGGACAATAAAGGAATTGAATTTCCAATCTGTCGTGGTTCTCTGTTTTAGAACCCTATCTACTGCCTTAATTCCTAGATCATGTGGAATGCTATTATAAAGCGATTCCACATCAATGGTCACTAGGATCGCTGTCTCGGGGATAGTAAGCTCTTCGATAATCTGTAGGAGATGAATGGTGTCCTTGGTATAGGACGGTAGATCCATGACGTGGGGTCTCAGGTGGTCATCAATGACCTGACTGATTCCCTCCGTGATGGATCCATTGCCCGATACTATAGGCCTTCCCGGTGGATTTTGAAGATTTTTATGCACTTTGGGGAGGGCATATAGAGTGGGTAATCTGGGATATCTGGTTCTAATGAAATCCCAGATTTCTCGAGTAATTGTCCCCACATTGAAAGACTCATCAACCAGTGCATAAAAGTCTTGGTTGTATTTATCCACCAATGAAGGGGCAATTAATTTGTAACAATTGGAGTCGTTGAGTATTCTAAGGACCATATTTTCATAATCTATATTGTTCATGATTACGATATTTCCCCCCTTATCCGAACTTTTGATTGTGATATCAAAGTTATTTTTGAGAGATTGAAGCGCTTTTCTTTGACCCACATTTAGGTTCTGTTGTCCTGAATCTTCTTTTAATCTTTCCAGGTCTTTGGCAGTTTGTTTAACAAATAATGCCAGAGCTGGATTTTGGTTGAGTTGTGGAAAAACATGTGATCTTCGTTTAAACTTTTTTGGTTCATATTTAACACTCTCCTCTTCCTCCTCCTCACTCCCCTCACTATCAAGAGGATCATCCTCTTGCTCATCCCAGGCCCCACTCTCCAGTAGAAGGAGATTGAGGTCCCTCAAGGCTTTGAAATCTGCTGCTCTTAAATTGGGTGGTATCTCATCTTCTTTTTTAGTTTGTTTTTTGTTATACAGACTTTTATAGAACAAATTTCGAGCAAAGAGATGAATGTCTTTGATCACCTCGAAGACATCTGAATTTTTATTGGGACAAAAGGATAACCCCAAAGATAGTACTTCCTGCTCACATTTCGAAAGTGTATGGGAAGACAAATTAATAATATTTAGACCTCCTTCACTAGACCCTTGACCATAATGGGCTCCGTCTGTATCTGAGTTACCACTGACTGGAGAATTCCTGTCTGTGTCGATGGAGTTGGTAACGGAGGGATCTGCAAGATCCGGTTCCTGAAGGAGAATGTCCGACCATCTGTTCGTGTACTCAAGCTGAAACGAACTTGGGTTCTGCAGCAGGACAATGATCCTAAACACACCAGCAAGTCCACCACCGAATGGCTGAAGAAAAACAAAATGAAGACTTTGGAGTGGCCTAGCCAAAGTCCTGACCTGAATCCTATTGAGATGTTGTGGTATGACCTTAAAAAGGCCGTTCATGCTTGAAAACCCTCTGCAAAGATGAGTGGGCCAAAATTCCTCCAGGACGCTGTAAAAGCCTCATTGCACGTTATCGCAAACGCTTGGTTGCAGTTGTTGCTGCTAAGGGTGGCCCAACCAGTTATTAGGTTTAGGGGGCAATCACTTTTTCACACAGGGCCATGATGGTTTGGATTTTTTTTCACCTTTAATAATAAACACCTTCATTTACAAATTGCATTTTGTGTTTACTTGTGTTGTCCTTGACTATTGTTTAAATTGGTTTGATGTTCCGAAACACTTAAGTGTGACAAACATGCAAAGGAACAGGAAATGAGGAAGGGGGCAAACACTTTTTCACACCACTGTACGCTTTTGGATGATCATACAATGATGAAATCCATTTTAGAAAATGTCCTCCAAAACCCCATTTTTGGAGCATATATTGCATATATGGCCAGGTGACAGAGTCAAACGCCTTTCTGATATCTAGGGATATGAGGCATGTCGGGATATGTCTAGATTTAGCTGCCTGGATGAGTAAAAGAGCGCGTCTGATGTTGTCACCTGCTTGTCTTTTAGGCATAAAGCCAGTTTGATCTCGGTGTATTAATTGACCTATAATATTATTAAGGCGAGTTGCTAGAATCTTAGCTAATATTTTAATATCTAGATTGAGGAGGGAGATAGGGCGATAGTTTGTCCAGGAAGTGGCATCTGAATGGGGTTTGGGGATCATTACTATAATAGATGTAAGCTTTCTGTGCGAAAAGACTGATTTTTAAGAATAGAATTAAAGGCTCTGGTTAAAATGGGTGCTAGAGTTTGTGAAAATTGTTTATAGTACAGTGCCGAAAACCCATCAGGGCCCGGTCTTTTATTGGGTTTCAAAAATTTTATAGCGGTCAGAACTTCAGGGATTGTTATATGTCTCTCGAGGGTATCGCGCTGAGTCTGATCTAGGGTAGGAAGCATAGTGTTAGAAAACAGGGTGTCTGCTTTTTGGGTATCGAACTCTTGGCTAGAGGAGTATAGTTTAGATAAGTTAGAGTGGAATACATCCAGTATTTTTACCGGGTTACTGGTATAGCCATCACGTGAAATCTTCAGTCTAAATGGAGACTGTGTATTTTGTATAATTTTTAGGTTGCGTGCCATAAGAGTGTTAGGTTTGTTGGCGTTTACGTATTATTTTATCAGCAGAGTCTGATAAAAATAGGTCAAGATCCAAGCGTGCCTTCTCCAATTTTGTGTGGTTTATAGTAGTCGGGTTAGATTGAAAGGTTGAATGGCATGTATTAAAGGCAGTTTCCAATTTTGCGAACAAAATTTTGCGCTCTCTCTTAAGCTTTGATGCTAATTGGATAAGATTACCTCTAATAACAGATTTATGAGCCTCCCACATAGTTAGGGGGGAAACGTCATCTGTGTCGTTGAAAGAGATGTAATCGGAGAGAGCCTGCTCAATTAATAATTTATGGGAAGGATGAGTCAACAAAGAATCATTAATATTCCAATTAGTATCGTGTGACCTAGGTATCGTTGAGGCAATAGTGGTGAAGACAGCGCAATGATCGGACCACGGAAGAGGGATAATTTTAGATGCAATAATTTCTGATAGTAAACTAGATGGGACTAGAATATGGTCAATACGAGAAAATGAATTGTGTGGGTATGAATAGTGTGTGTACCGTCTATTGGTAGGGTTAATTTCCCTCCATGTGTCTACTAATTTGTTTGCTGAAAGCAAGGGTTGTAGGGTCGATTTGTTGGTGCTCGTATTAGGGAGAACTGGGGACTTGTCCAAAAATGGGTATACCGTTGCATTAGAGTCTCCACATAGGACTATCGTACCAAACTTGTGTGTATCAACAATTTGGAAAAGATGGGTTAAAAAAGCTAATGGTCGTTTATTCGGGGCATAATAGGAGACAATGGTGACTGGGGCATCAGAAAGATAACCAGTTAGTAGAATATATCTACCTTCTGGGTCATTCAGTTGGGATACAAGAGTGAATGGGGTGTTGCGGTGGAAGCCTATGAGAGTACCTCTTTGCTTAACTGAAGCAGAGGCTACTTAGAAGTGTGGATATGTTGACGAGAGGAATTTGGGATGAGCATTTTCTTTAAAATGGGTTTCCTGCAAACAGATAATATGGGCTTTTTTAGCATGAAAAGTGCGCATGGCTTTTGAACGTTTGTGTGGAATGTTAAACCCTTGTACATTTAAAGATAATACATTTATAGGGGCCATAACTGTGCGACACTTAGTAGTATATCATAAAAAGTACCACTAATTTCGTATTCACCACCTGAAGAGAGGAGAGAGTAAAGGAAATAAAAAGGAAAAGGATAACATGTAAAGAAGCAAAAATAAATCGATCAACCCTATTATAATAGTTGGATAATAAAGAAGATGGATAATAAATCAGGGTGTGGGAATGTCTATGGAGCTTACTCAAACAGCTCCGAGAGGGTCCAATGCCATCCGCAGGGACCCGCATAATCACTGCGGGTATCTGAAGATGGTACGGGGGGCAGCAGGAAATTCCAGAGAGGAGAGGAGCACCGGAGGACCACAAAGGGAAAATAATTACACCACTAGTTCAGCGAAAGCCAAAACCTGAATGGAAAAAAGAGAGAATATTCATATACAAGTAAATACATTGAGTGATTTATAACTAGGAGTATGTGAAGAAAGGAAAAAAAAAAGGAGAGAAAAAAAAAGTCGCTGTAGATTAGTAATAGTATAGTCCCCGGGTGTTAATAAGCAAAAAGTGGAGAACAAAAGGGTCCAGTTCAAATTCTGAATAAACTGATGGAGACAGGTAAATGAAGTAAAAGTTACTTCCAACCAGCAATCCTTGCTCGAAATAAGTGTAAGCTGGGCGTTTAGGTTTATGAATCAGTCCATTGAATCCTCCTTGGAGGGGGCAGAGTTTTCAAACCTTCCACGTTTGTTAATATGCTGACTAGAGGGTGGAGAGGTTCCTGTTGTGTTTGACGCAGTAGTTTGCTGAGGAGTTTTTGAAGTAGATCGTCGGCGGGGATGATCTTTAGATATAGAGCTATCGGCTATGCCCATTTCAATCAGGGCAGATCGCAAATCATCTGGAGATCTGCAGACGAATTTCGTTTCAAGATGTGTAAAGCGTAGGGAAAAGGGGAATCCCCAATGATAAGCAATATTGTGTTGTTGCAGAATCTGTAATTGGGGTTTAAGTGCACGCCGTTTAGCAACCGTGAGGGGAGAAATGTCAGCAAAAAGTTGATACGTATAGCCCTGAAATTTAGCAATTATGTCCCTGGGAGGGCCATTTGTTTTGCGAGGAGCTAAGGCCCTGTGCACTCTGTCAAGTTCCAATCTTCCCACTGGTATGCCGGGTTGTAATTCTAGAAATAAAGCTATTATGGTGGCTTGGAGGTCTAGGACAGTCTCGGGAATCCCTCTGATTCTTAGGTTCGATCGTCTGTCCCTATTTTCCTGGTCCTCTAAACGTGACTGTAACAAAAGATTTTCTTCCTTTAAATTTTCAAGCTCTGAGGTGTTTTGCTGAACATGGCTGCCTAGGTTATCAACTCTAATTTCCAGGTCGGCGGTTCTCTGGCCCAGCTCTCTAATTTCTTTTGTCAGTTTCTCAGTAATTCTGTCAGAGGTTTTTTTTAGAGCTTTTTGTAACATATTCTCAATTTTTTTAAACATATCATCATGTATTTCATGCTGAGAAACCTCAGCATCTGATTCTGTATCTGCCATATCCTCATTAGTCTGAGGGGGCGCTTTCCCATAGCGCTGTGTAGAAGCTTGTGAGGTAACTGCAGCAGCCATTATGGCCGCCTGTCTGGCCGGCGCTGTTTTGGATAGATTTACTTTAAATTTTGCTTTCTGGCCCCTCAGGACCATTGTGTTATCACCTGGGGTCTTCTGTGGGGCTTTTCCAGTGGGGCTTTTCCAGTGGTTTTGTACTGCTCGCGGTACCGCTGGGACTCGTAGTCCTCCGGTTCTCCTCTCCCTCGGAGCGGAGCTCTAAGCCGACGCTACCGCCCGCTCAGGCATCCGCCCATGCGCCGTACTGTGGCTGTTTCAAGATGCACAATAAGGAGGCACTTGAAGAAAGATGGGCTGCAGAGTCACCAGAAGAAAGCCATTACTACGCAAATGTCACAAAGTATCTTGCTTATAATACGCCAAACAGAACAGAGACAATCCTCAAATCTTCCGGCATAAAGTCATTTGGAGTGATGAGACCAAAATTTAGCTTTTTTGCCACAACCATAAACGCTTCATTTGGAGAGGAGTCAACAAGGCCTATGATGAAAGGTACACCATTACTACTGTGAAACACAGAGGTGGATTGCTGATGTTTTGGGGATGTGTGAGCTACAAAGGCACAGGAAATTTGGTCAAAATTGATGGCAAGATGAATGCAGTATGTTATCAAAAAATACTGGAGGAACATTTGCATTCATCAGCCAGGAAGCTGTGCATGGGGCGTACTTGGACATTCCAACATGTCACTGATCCAAAACACAAGGCCAAGGCGACCTGTCATTGGCTACATCAGAATAAAGTGAAGGTTCTGGAGTGGTCTCCTGACCTCAATATAATTGAGCCACTCTGGGGAGATCTCAGACATGCAGTTCATGCAAGACAGCCCAAGAATTTACAGGAACTGGAGGCTTTTTTGCCAAGAGAAATGGGCAGCTTTACCATCTGAGAAGATAAAGAGCCTCATCCACAATTACCACAAAAGACTTCAAGCTGTCATTGATGTTAAAGGGGGCAATACACGGTATTAATAACTGTGGTATTAAACTTTTAATCAGGGTCATTTAGGTAGTTTCTGTTGCCATTATGATTTAAAAAGAGTAAACACAGTTGATTGATAATAAATGGCTTCTGCCAAACACTAACCATGAGTGAAAGAAAAGTTTTTGTGTTATCATTCATATTCTCTGAAAAATGGCCAAGAAATCATAAATTCTGTCAGGGTATGTAAACTTATGAGCACAACTGTACAAACAAGGCCAAGGATAAATCCAAGGGAAAAACAAAGCTTAACTTACCACCAGCCCGCAGACATCCAAATAACCTGTCTAACAGTATGCGTTAAAAGCAGAGGTTTAGTCTGCACACATTTGCAAATGCATGCATAAACCACAGAGCCTCGTCAAGGCACCCTGGTATCTGTGGTACCTAACACTAATTTATAAGTGTCCCCACAGTGGAGGCACATGCTAATGTGTGCAGACTAAACCCCTGCTTTAGGGTTGAATGCTGCTTGCTGTCATTAAATCCAGAAGAGTGAAAATATCTAGCAGTGCAACAAAAAAAACAACTACTGCAGGGATAGTGCCAGGGTTAGGGTAAGTATTGCCACCAGAGTTGTTCTTTTAACTTTATCTGTGCATTTTTTTATAATATTAAAAAAGGTTGGGGTGAAAAGGTTTGTTGCTTAACCACTTCCCGCCCGGTCAATAGCATATTGACGTCCGGGAAATGGTTCTGTTATCCTGACTGGGCATCATATGACGTCCTTCAGGATAACATGCCGCTGCGTGCCCGTGGGGGCGCACATCACGGCGATCAGTGGAAAAAGGAAACAGGAAAAGCCGGTGATCAGCTTTTCCTCACTCGCGTCTGACATACGTGAGTAGAGGAGAGCCGATCCGCAGCTCTCCTGACAGGGGGGTCTGCGCTGATTGTTTATCAGCACAGCCCCCCCTCAGATGCCCACACTGGACCACCAGGGACTCCACTAGGACCACCAGGGAAGTGGGCAACATATGGATGGCCAGGTATGTATCCCCTGGCCATCCACATGTGCAAATGATGCCCAATCTGTGCCAGTCAGTGCCCACAAATGGGCACTGACTGGCACCTTTATGTACAAATAAAAAAAGTGATGCCCAGCAATGCCACCCATCAGTGTCATCAGTGCCACCAATAAGTGCCCATCAGTGCCGCCTATGAGTGCCCATCAGTGCTGCATACCAGTGCCACCTATCAGTACCCATCCGTGCCACCTATCAGTGCCCATCCGTGCCACCTATCAGTGCCCATCAGTGCCGCCTATCAGTGCCCATCAGTGCCGCCTATCAGTGCCCATCATCAGTGAAGGTCAGTGCCACCTCATCAGTACCACCTCATTGGTGCCACCTCATCGGTGCCCATCAGTGCCGCCTTATCAGTGCCCGTCAGTGCAGCCATATCAGTGCCCATCATTGAAGAAGAAAACGTACTTATTTACAAATAATTTAAACAGAAACAAAGAAAAACATGTTTTTTTTTCAAAATTTTCGGTCTTTCTTTATTTGTTACGCAAAAAATTAAAATCGCAGAGGTGATCAATTACCACCAAAATAAATCTCTATTTGTGGGAAAAAAATGATAAAAATTCTGTTTGGGTACAGTGTAGCATGACCGCGCAATTGTCATTCAAAGTGCGACAGCGCTGAAAGCTGAAAATTGGTCTGGGCAGGAAGGAGTCTAAGTGCCTGGTATTGAAGTGGTTAAAGCAGAGCTACACCCAAAAGGGGAATATCCACTTGTCTGCCTCCTCCCCTCTCTGCTGCCACATTTGGCACCTTTGAGGGGGGAGGGGAGTTGGTACCTGGTGTTGACAGGTACCTGCTCTCACTTGACAGGTACCCGCTCCCACTTCTGGCAAACTCGAACGGAAGTTGGGCCCCCCTCCTTCTCCCGCTGCTGGCCCATTCACAAAGCACAGAGCTCTTCGTACATGTGCAGTAGGAAACTGGCTAATAATTTGTAAGGCTTCACTGCCAGTGACGGCAGCAGCCCCCAATAGCCGATTGAAAAATTGGATCTGGTAATGACACTGTTAGAATCCTGGACAAGTAAGTGTCCTAATATTAAAAGTCATTAGCTACAGCTGAGGTCTCAGAGTACCGGCCCGCGGGTCATTTACAGCCCACGGACCAGTTACAAATGGCCCGCAGGCAGGGCCGATCCTGGGCGGGTGCGTGGGGTGCACCTCGCAGTGACTGGGAGCTTTCTCTCTCTCTCCGGTGTCCTCTCCCCTGCATGCTGCTGCAGCCCAACGCACACAGCAAAAGAAAAAGACACAGCACAGGAGAGCAGAGAGAACAGTGGAGGGTTTAATAGTGTGTCCGCTGACACCAATGCTGGGGGTTCATAGTGTGTCCCCTGACACCAATGCTGGGGGTTAATAGTGCGTCTACTAACACCAATGCTGGGGATTAATAGTACATCTGCTGACACCAGTGCTGGGGGGGGTAATAGTGCATCTGCTGACACCAATGCTGGGGTTAATAGTGCATCCACTGACACCACTGCTGGGGTTAATAGTGCGTCCACTAACACCACTGCTGGGGGTTAAAAGTGCATCTGCTGACACCAATGCTGGGGGTTAATGGGGCGTCCGCTGACACCAATGCTGGGGGTTAATAGTGCGCCCCCTGACACCAATGCTGGGGGTTAATAGTACATCCGCTGACACCAATGCTGGGCGTTAATAGTGCGTCTGCTAGCACCAATGCTGGGGGTTAATAGTACATCTGATGACACCAGTACTGGGGGTTAATAGTACATCCGCTGACACCAATGCTGGGGGTTCATAGTGTGTCCCCTGACACCAATGCTGGGGGTTAATAGTGCGTCTACTAACAACAATGCTGGGGATTAATAGTACATCTGCTGACACCAGTGCTGGGGGGGTAATAGTGCATCTGCTGACACCAATGCTGGGGTTAATAGTGCATCCACTGACACCACTGCTGGGGTTAATAGTGCGTCCACTAACACCACTGCTGGGGGTTAAAAGTGCATCTGCTGACACCAATGCTGGGGGTTAATGCGGCGTCCGCTGACACCAATGCTGGGGGTTAATAGTACATCCGCTGACACCAATGCTGGGTGTTAATAGTGCGTCCGCTAGCACCAATGCTGGGGGTTAATAGTACATCTGATGACACCAGTACTGGGGGTTAATAGTACATCCGCTGACACCAATGCTGGGTGTTAATAGTGCGTCCGCTGCACCAATGCTGGGGGTTAATAGTACATCTGATGACACCAGTACTGGGGGGTAATAGTGCGTCTGCTGACACCAATGCTGGGGTTAATAGTGTGTCCACTAACTCGAATGCTGGGGGTTAATAGTGCGTCCGCTAACACCACTGCTGGGGGTTAAAAGTGCATCCACTGACAATAAAGCTGGGGGTTAATAGTGCGTCTGCTGACAACAATGCTGGGGGTTAATAGTGCATCTGCTGATACCAATGCTGGGGTTAATAGTGCATCCGCTGACACCACTGCTGGGGTTAATAGGGTGTCCGCTAACACCAATGCTGGGGGTTAATAGTGCGTCCCCTAACACCAATGCTGGGGGTTAATAGTGCGTCAGCTGACACCAATGCTGGGGGTTAATAGTGCGTCATCTGACACCAATGCTGGGGGTTAATAGTGCATCCGCTGACACCAGTGCTGGGGGTTAATAGTGCGTCCGCTGACACCAATGCTGGGGGTTAATAGTGCATCTGCTGACACCAATGCTGGGGGTTAATAGTGCATTCACTGACACCAATGCTGGGGTTAATAGTGTGTCCGCAGACACCTATGCTGGGGGTTAATAGTGTGTCCCCAGACACCATTGCTGGGGGTTAATAATGTGTCCACTGACACCAGTGCTGGGGTTAATAATGTGTCCACTGACACCAGTGTTGGGGGTTAATAGTGTTTACACTTTCCACTGACACCAATGATGGGGTACTTAGAATGATCAGCTTTTTTTATTTTTTTGGATAAAACCTTTATCCCAAAAGGAACAAAACAGCTTGCTGTACCTGCTTAAAAAGTGTCTGACATGGGTCAGAAAAAAACTGACCCAACTCCCCCAACGTGGATGGGAATCTTCCCTACTGTGCCATTGTATTCTGACAGTGGGTTAACCCCCCCATCAGAATACTCTGATCGATGCTGTAGCCTATTACCTGCAGAGTTGATAGAGCGATAATATACAGACAGGGCAATTGATTGACTTCTGTTCAACCACAGCCGCCACATATGGATCCAAATTTGTCTGGACCCTGCTGAACCAGATTTCAGTTTCAATCCATGTTGACCAGCATCACAATACCCTCCCCCTAGACTAACAATGCAATCCCAAGGTGTCTCTGTTGCTCCATCATCCAGAGAGGAGGCACCCTAATAGATGAGGTGTTTTACTGGCCAGATCATCAGGTGACAACATAGCAAAAAAAATACAAAAAAGAAAGCGAATGCCACCACATCTGAGACTTGGTAAGCTACAATATATTACATTTTTGGCTTTGGGTTTTACACCACTTTAAAGTATCGGATTTCAGTCTAGTGAAAGCGATCAACAGGACAAATAGTGACCCAGTTGACAAAAAAAAAACTGCCAAAAGTCCTAGCCTTTACCACCCTATCCAAAGCTTAAAAAAAAAGATTTGGATTTAGATACATTTTCATTTTTACAGTATTTCTATATTCATCGTTAGCTTTCATAAGAGTTGGTGCATAATCTACTTTTCAGCGACAACATATTTCTTCATAGAAATGTGTATTGAGTAATCAATATCTACATGTGCTGTGTTGTTTTTTTTTATAGATTTTTGTATTGGATGTTTGCCACAGCATGAGTAAATGAAATGTGTTTGAGTTACTTCCAGACTGGCAGCTTAGAAGAGTCTAAGGATAAATTCACATGTTCTAGTATGAACATGTTTTGCCCAAGGATATATTCACTGTCTGGTCATCAGATGTGCACAGCTGGAAAATGCAGGTGGCCAAGAAGATCATTGATCATGATTTCTTTCTTTATTTTGAAAGATTGGTTTATTGATTTTCTGCAACATGTTCACATTTGATATAAGCCACTTCAACTGACACAGCTGGCATTTCGCACAACATATTTCTTAGTTGTTCTGAAAAGCTTACATGGTTTTTCAAACAAATTTAAAAAATCGATGTTTTACCCATGAAAAGCTAGCTTTTAATGACATGGTGCCTTTCAAACCAATATGTTATGGAAGATAAGAATGTTTAAAGTGATATTGTAAAAAAAAAATATAACAAAATAAATTAAATATTCAGAAACAAAGCACAAGAGTAACATTATTGGAAATGGCCTATCTGCTTTTCTGGTTTGGCAAGCTTGATTTAAGGCCCATTTACATGTGTGCAGTGCATTAAAACACATGCGGCGACCATGCATTGTTTCATCAATGAACTGCCAACACAGAAAAAAGTCCCATTATTGAAAATGTCACATATTTTTTCTCTGCATTGCATAATGGTGCATTGCCATGCATTGAAGCATGTTGCATTGCGTGTGTGTTTCCTTAGAACATTGTAGTGCTATTCAAAATAAATAGCACAGTAATGTATCAATGCACCTAACATACATTGCGATAATGTGTGGACAGTCGCAACTCATAGATGTAAATCAGACTTACTGTATTTATTGGCGTATAACACTCACTTTTTCACCATGAAAATCATGTGCAAATAGTGTGTGCGTGTTATACGCCAATACTTCAATTTTAGCTGCCTCAGAGGGGAGGGAGGGGGGCGGGATGAGTGGCGTCAGATTACATACAGTGATAATCTCCTGTTTACTTGGTGGCCTCTGTAATAGGCTGCACTGATGGCAATGGTGAGGCTGCATTGATCTGGACTGATGAGGCTGCATTGATGGCACTTGTGAGGCGCAGATGGGCCTTGATCAGGCTGCATTGATGGCAATGGTGAGGCTGCAGATGGGCACTGACCCTTATTTTTCTTCAAAGTTCCTTATTTAAAAAAAAAAAAATTCCTGAAACTTCCCTCTTAAAATGAATGTGCGTGTTATACGCCTGTGCGTGTTATACGCTGATAAATACGGTAAATGTTTAAAAAATTTGATGTGTATATACAGTTAAGGATAAAGCAAGAGAAAAAAAAAATATAGAAAAATAACATTATTGCAGAGGTAGCATGAAAAGAAAAAAATATTTAACAGATTAAATTTCATGAATCAGTTGTTAACAAGCTTTCCTAACAAAATATATGAAGGTGATTAATCACAGAATGTTTTCACAACACAATTAAACTGTATCAATTTGCAAATGTTTAAGAGTTTAACAGTTTTGGAGACAGATGGTTAAAATTTAAAATGATAACAGAAGTTTGTGTTACTAGAATGTACTGGTGATTTTAATTTCATTTCACTTATCAATAATTTAGGTTCTAAATTTTAAAATAAATATTAAACGATTAAAAATGGAAATGTAATTCATGCCATAAATGTAGTCCTTATGTCCATTTTTTTAATCTCTTTTTAGGTAATTTATCAGTAATCATTAAGGCTAGGGCTACACAGTTAATACACTGAAATCAGTGTGATGCTAATGAGATAACTAGCATAGCCCTAGCAATATTCTGTCTCAAGGGCTTTTTAAAATCAATAAATGAAGGTATTAAAAACATTTTTTAGATGGTCTTGGTTTTTAGAGGGCACTTGAGGAACTTTACAGACCCATGCACACTAACACATCTGTAAATATGCATTTATGCAGACCATTTATTTTGAACGGATATTGAACAAGCTTTATAGACTATAGAGCATAGGGAAATAGAAGCCAAGTTTTTATAAAGTTTAGAGTTTTTTATTCAGCCTTGTGAAATGTTATTTAGTAAAATCAATATACAATACACGTTTTACAGTCCATTTGAGATTTTGCAGAATCTTGTTCGTTCAAGGATTTACTGATCAGAATTCATGTTATCCAAGATGTCTATATTTGTGTTTTGTATTTAACATGCAGCAATACAAAAAAATGTTACAGATTCAACCACTAAGGATTTTTTTAACTTATCAAATGAATGAAATCAAAGTATACAAAATATACAGACACCATGTCTATTGTGTATATTATTTTACAGGATCTCAGACTAAAAATGTATTTGATCCCAATTTGCCTTTAGCTTCAAGGTTTAGGTCAAACACGCAAGTGCAAACTCAAAAAACCTAGCTAATTTTGTTGCCTGAAATATCAGTGACAACATAGGAATATAAAGATCATTTAAACAACAACAAGCACTGACAACGGGCAAAGCTGAAAGGCTTTGAAGATCATCTAAGAGTCCAACTATAAAGTAGGTTAAATCTAGAAAGGTGAAAATTCCGCAGAGGTAATCCCAAGATTGTACTACCATATCATGTACTCATTGTTCCTCACAGCTGCTGTCTACATCCTCCCAGAGGTAGCCCAATGAAAGAAATCCTCTCCCTTCCTGTTTGAAAACCAGAAAAGGAAATGAGGTAAACTTTCCCAAACAAGCACACAGGCAGCAGTTAAGGTTATAACCTTTCCCCATAACCAACTAGTATGTTTTGCTGTAGCTACTTTCCTTACAATGTCGTTCTTTCTAAAATAAAAAGTAACAGCTGGTTGTACATTTGCTTTCAACATATGTGTCAATAAAGTACAACCGAAAATATATTTAGGCAGATGAAAGTATTTGGCTTCTGTTTCTATTATACATCCCAGTGGATCTTAAGCATTAAAGTGCCTGAAAGAAAAAAATGATTTGTGCAGTCATAACAGCTAATCATATTCTTCATCTTATTCCATTTCTGCTGGGTTGTTTAGGGCCAATGAAGACACTTTGATAAATAAAAAAGGCCCAGTAAAAGTAATGGGGTTTTGGATGGGATAATGGACAAAAAGGCTAATTCCACTTCCTGAAAATGCATTGTATAATTGGATCTAATGTAGATGGAGGTACTTCTGTCACATTTTTATTGCTGTTAGTGACCTTGGAAACCTGAAATAGGCAGCTGAACACTGCAATGGGATACTAATAAAAATATACTTATTGTAATGTAAACAGATGCAGTCACAGGAATGAAGGGAAGGTTAACATGTTTCAGACATCTTATGCTTAGTCATAACTTATGACTAAGCATAGGATGTCTGAAATATGTTAACCTTCCCTTCATTCCTGTGACTGCATCTGTCTTCTTTACAAATAATATATTTTTATTGGTATCCCGTTACGGTGTGTGACTGTCTATTCCAAGTTTCCTTGTTTGTTGCTGTGGTGAGCCGGGCCAGCACCTATGGGGTTACCTGCTGTGGGATCTCCTCAGCTCACCTGGAGATTTCTCCTCTGCCTTCCGGCTATCAGTGACCTTATTGGGTATATTTCAGTTAATTTTATTATCCTCTGTCAGAGCATCAAGAAATAAGTGGAGCAGTTGTCACCAGCACAAGAAGACACAGAAACAGTAATATATAACCTGACAAATGTTCTAACCCTCACCTATTTTATTGAAAAAGTTGTTTTTAGTTGCAGTCTGGGTCCCAACTGTAGAGGCTTATATTTTCCTGTCCTTACCGAAAGTCAGGGGAAATCTCTACTATTGGGTCACAGACTGTCCGAAACCATGAATTTAGACCGAGACAGAAGTACAGTTAAATCACACTTGTTTAATAATAAAAGTAAATAGAACAAACATAGTCCAAACATAAATGAGTGTGAGTGTCCTTTGCGCTGGTATATGAACTAGATACTAAAATAGATGAATAAATATAAATAATAAATAGAAGTGATCTAAAATATGAGCGTTCTGATGCTAAAAAATGGAACAAATCCTAAAACAAGCTGCAAAAACTAAGAGTAAACGCTGACCCGTGAATCAAAAATAAATAAACAGTGTTTTTGCGCTAAAGTGCATCAAATATTAAAGTGCTCTAAATGCATCAAACATTAAAGTGCTGTATAAATGTGTAATAAAACCAATCAGTGGTCACTAAATCGTGACTCAGAGGCTGATATTACACTAAGTGCGGTGAATCAATCATAAATATGCACACAATGGAAAATAAATAATAAATAAACACTTAATATATATACAGTCAATATTAAAAATCATAAAAGTGAGTAGATGTGATAAAAACACTAGATCTCCAATCACATATAAAAACCATAAAAACGATGCATGGATCAATAAATCAATCAATCAGTGAGTATATAACGAGTCCGTAAGGTGGTTCATACAAGAGATAATGTGATAGAAGTGACACCCATAAGAAAAGCTCTATTAGTCTCTATAACACAGATATATATAAGGTTCTTCCTTTCTCCAAACGTGAGGGGTGCTGGGTAGTGAGGGCCTGCTCATCAATGGTGCTCTCTAGCCTCTCACCTCTCTTAAGGTCAAACTGGGCATCTAAAGGAACAACTGTGGCAGTCTCCAGCTCTCCAATCCCCCGGATGGTTCCCAGTGCAATCTGTCTCAAAGCAAGGCAGTCCCCAATCCGAATCTCCACTTCCCCACAGCCGTGTCACCAGAAATAGCCCTCCGCTTGAAGGTATACAGGGTGTACCGCAATCCTGCAGTGATGGCTCACCCTCCGTGGGTGGCGAAATAATTGCCAAATGAGAAAAAGTGGAGAGAGGGACCCGATCGTGAAGTATATCAAACAAGTTTTATTAAATAAAAGTAAATGCTTACATTAATAACAGCAGCTAGATGAGTGTGTGCGCGGTCTCCGTGTCAAACACTTCCGGTATCCTGACCAATCCCTACGCGTTACGTCACGTGACCTCGTGACTTCATCAGGGGATGCTGATTGGTTGTCTTAGGTTGCCTTTTATATGTGAGGCAACCTAAGACAAGAACATGGCTCACCCAACACGAGAACAGGACCACCAAGAACAGAGGGAAGCCACGAAGACAGAGAGGCTGTAGAGCGGGAAAGAGATTACAAAAGAAAAAGATACTAATTGGGGAAGGGGTGGTCAACCTGAGCGGCAAACCATTATCCATTGACGAACTTTCTGTATTAGACAAAGGCCTCAAACATGCCCCGATCAAAAATCTGAGCAAATTTGATACATATATAGGCATACAGAAATACGTGAGAAAATTAAATATTAAAAAATATATTTTGGGTAATCCTTTTAAACCTATACAAACCAACACTCTGCACGAATCACTTTCAGCACATAGCACTTTACGGAACAATTCAGTCTATAACCCACAAGTCTCCAACAACCAGCACGTAGAGGTGTTCAGAAGACTAGTAGTGGAGGACTTACAAACAATGGAGATCAAGAAACTATCAGATCCCATACACATCCGTAAAGGCATCAAATCCTTGCAGCAGCGCCAAGATATAGTAGTCAGACCTGCTGACAAAGGTGGAGCAGTAGTTGTACAGTCAAAGGAACAGTACACGCAAGAATTGGCGAGGCAACTTCAAGACCAGGAGACATACATTAAACTGTCTGGTAATCCAACACAAAAATATAAAAAGGAATTGGAACTTGTAGTTAATTTGGGCATAAAAAAAGATATACTTAATAAGAAAGAATCCAAATACCTTATTCCAGAGACCTGCAGGATACCGGTGATATACACCATTCCGAAAATCCATAAAAATAAAGAAACTCCACCAGGAAGACCTATAGTGAATGGAATAGATTCACTGACTGCCCGAATGGGCGAATATATAGATTTCTTCATTCAGCCAGCGGTGCAGCAAACAAAGGCATATTTAAAAGATACAAAGCATGTGCTACAGCTTCTAGAAACTGTGCCAGTGTTGGAAGGACGCACAATCTTGGCAACAGCTGATGTGTCGTCACTATACACCATAGTCCCGCACCACGAAGCCTGCACAGCCACGAAGTGGTTACTTAGAGCACATAGCACTTTATTATGCAAGCACAGGAAGTTTTTAATCAAATGTTTGGATTTTAGTTTGAAATGCAGTTATTTTTGGCATAACCAGTCGTTTTATAAGCAGGCCATAGGGATCGCTATGGGAGCAAAATTTGCACCTAGCGTAGCTAATGCATTTATGGCACACTGGGAGGAAGATTCCGTTTATGCCAACATGCCTGCCCAATTAGCCTTGTATAAAAGGTATATTGATGACTTGATTATAATTTGGAACGGAAGTCAGGAGACTCTAGAAGAGTTTTTAAACAATCTTAATAAAAATGACAAAAACATTAAGCTTGTGTGGAATATTAATGCCACCAATGTCGACTTCCTTGATCTTAATATTTCCATTAAATCAGACAGGATTATTACCAAAACGCATTTCAAAAACGTCGACACCAACAGCTATATATCACTACAGAGCTGTCATTTCAAACCTTGGTTATTTAACATCCCGAAGGGACAACTGGTACGTATCCGACGGAACTGTACCAGAGATGAAGACTTCAACATACAAGCCAAGTTGATTGGTGCCAGGTTCAAAGAAAAAGGATATGAGGAATCCTGGATCCAACAACAAATTATCGAGGTGGAGAAAATGAGTAGAGTAAACATGCTGCAGGACAAACCCAAGAATAAGTCTGATACTTGGAGTGAAGCCCCATGTTTGATTCTGGATTTTAATGCTCAACACAAGGATGTAGCCAAAATTATTCAAAAACACTGGCACATACTCACGAGTGACAAAGACCTTAAAACAATCCTCCCAACAAAACCGAAGATTATATACAAACGGGCACCGACAGTTAGAGACCTAGTGGTTAAAACCGTAGTGGATCCACCTCCCAAAAAAGGTTTTTCCTTTTTTTCTGGAAAAGGCTTCTTTCCTTGTAGAAGCTGCTATGCTTGCCGTAAGGCCCAGAAATTTCAAGGGAAAAGAACCGACTTTACGGCCACGACCACGGGAGAAAAGTACTCTATCAAAGATTTTATCAGTTGTCGGACAGAAGGAGTTGTGTACTGTTTGCAATGTAGTTGCAACCTACAATATATAGGGCGAACGAAAAGGGAGCTAAAAGTTCGCATTAAGGAACATATTCAGAAAATTATTAAAGGCTGCCCTAAACATAATGTTTCACGACATTTCGCCCTAGTCCACAATAAAGACCCAAATCAGTTGCGTTTTTGGGGGATAGAACGCTATAACCCCTCTTGGCGAGGAAGCCACAAAATAAGGGTGATAAGCCAGAAGGAATCAATGTGGATTTATTCTATGCGCACATTGGTTCCAGAAGGGTTAAATGTAGAGTTCGATCTAAATTGCTTTTTAAGCAATTTTTAAATACATTGACACCCACACATAGAGATTATAAGGTCACCCAGCACCATTTACTGCTCCAAGATTATTTTAGTGCAATAGACACATTAAACACATTTTTTATATCGTGCAGAGTATTTTATATGTTTTTATATATGTTTTTATATATATTTTTTTATATGTTTTTATATGTTTGATATATTTTATATATATCCACAGACTGTAGGGATATATATATGGATATATATTTTTATTAATACCTTTATAGAGTGTTGATATATGCATTAGGTTGTGCATCTACTACATCTGTATGGTTTTATACACTGTATATATATCGATTGGCCCTGTAGGACATTTTCGGTATCCATAACCACACTCAGTAGGAAGATGTGGGTAGAAGATAACCTCACAGATGTGGGCAATACAGATATCCCAGATACAGTTTTAAATAACGTTACATTTAGGAATATTCAACACTACAAGGAGTGTGTATATTTATACTAATTTTAATCCATTTTAATATTCAGTATGTATATTTCCACATTTTATGACACAGTATTGACATAGTAGTATATTTTTCTGTATCCCTGTTTGAGGGGATTTTGGGGACTAACGTGAAGTCCTCATGATTCAATTTTAACCTTTTTTATTCGATCCCCCCTTTTTTGATATTCACCAACAATTCTAGAGCCATTGTGGACAGTGGATTGTTGTTAGTACAACAATTAGCATGGGGCAGGATGCGTTGCTGTTTAAGTAATTTTACATTGACACATACATTAATTGATCTTTTGGTTGTTATATATATATAGATATTTTTAGGTGTTACTATTATTTTAATTTACTGATTGCCGAATGAACTGACAGACTTATAGGTCTAATCATAGCTTCCGTTTATGCACATTGGGTTAGATTTTACATCTCTCCACCACATATGCATATATAGGGATTTATTAGATGAGGCTACATTAGGGTTACATCATGACAATCTACTAATTGTCAGAGATTGCTCCCCGATGGACTAGAGTAACAGTAATATATTATCCCTTAGGACATTCAGTTCTATGGCCGCCTTTTACACCGCTACTCTGTGCCACTTATGAATGGTCCTGGTACTGGTTCTAGGTGTTTGACGTAACTAAGCCTTATTTTATGAATTGTGCAGAGCGCTCACTCAGCCAGGTGTGTCTGTGCGTACGCATGAGACAATTCCGTATCATAGAATATGCTAAACATCACTGTTAAGAGAAGAAATCAGATCCGCTGTATAGAATGTATAGAGCGCAGTAAGTCCACAAAAAAATGGCCGCGCTTTGTTTACATGCGCGGACCACGGCAAAATGGCCGCCACGCAACTTCCGGTTGTCACATATAAAAGGCAACCTAAGACAACCAATCAGCATCCCCTGATGAAGTCACGAGGTCACGTGACGTAACGCGTAGGGATTGGTCAGGATACCGGAAGTGTTTGACACGGAGACCGCGCACACACTCATCTAGCTGCTGTTATTAATGTAAGCATTTACTTTTATTTAACCACTTCCCGACCGCCCCATGTATATATACGTCAACAGAATGGCACGTACAGGCAGAATCACGTACCTGTACGTGACATTCTTCAGGCGGTTGGGGGGTCCGATCGGACCCCCCTCCGCCGGCGGGGACGGTCGGGATCGTGTCAGGAGCGATCCGGGACGAGGGGACGGCCAGTGGTTTCTGGCCACCCCCTCGCGATCGCTCCTGGCCAATGAAAAGCTTCCCCTTCCTGTCTATTGTATAGACAGGAAGGCGGAAGTGATGTCACGCTCGGTGCGCCGGTCTATGTGACCGGAGACGCCGAGCGGTGAACATGTAAAGGTTAGTGCACAACAGTACACTGACACCAGTATAGTTAGGCACATATTCCACCCCCCTGTCACCCCCTGATCACCCCCCAGATCACCCCCTCCCCCCCAGTCACAGTGTCACTAATTGCAGTGATCATTTTTTTACTGATCACTGCATTTAGTGTCAGTGTGACTGTAATAACTGTCAGGGCAGTTAGTTTTAGGTCCAAGGTAGCCCCCTACCCCCCCCTAATAAAGGTTTAACCCCTTGATTGCCCCCCAGGTAACCCTTTCACCCCCTTTTGCCAGTGTCACTAAGCGATCGTTTTTCTGATCGCTGTATTAGTGTCACTGCTGTCGCTAGGTAACCATTTTTTTTTTTAGGTAACCGCCATGTTTATATAGGTTCATAAATAGTTTTATAGGTCAGGTACCCCCATATTACAACCTAAATAAAGGTTTTAACCCCTTGATTGCCCCTAGAGTTAACCCTTTCACCAGTGATCACTGTATAACTGTCACTGGTGACGCTGGTTAGCCAGTTAGTTATTTCGTTATTTAGGTTCCCCGTCAGGTTTTTATATAGCGTCAGGTACCCCCATATATTACCTAATAAAGGTTTTAACCCCCTGATTGCCCCTAGTTAACCCTTTCACCCCCTTTTGCCAGTGTCACTAAGCGATCGTTTTTCTGATCGCTGCATTAGTGTCGCTAGGTAACCATTTTTTTTTTTTAGGTAACCGCCATGTTTATATAGGTTCATAAATAGGTTTATAGGTCAGGTACCCCCATATTACAACCTAAATAAAGGTTTTAACCCCCTGATTGCCCCTAGAGTTAACCCTTTCACCAGTGATCACTGTATAACTGTCACTGGTGACGCTGGTTAGCCAGTTAGTTATTTCGTTATTTAGGTTCCCCCGTCAGGTTTTTATATAGCGTCAGGTACCCCCATATATTACCTAATAAAGGTTTAACCCCCTGATTGCCCCTAGTTAACCCTTTCACCCCCTTTTGCCAGTGTCACTAAGCGATCGTTTTTCTGATCGCTGCATTAGTGTCGCTAGGTAACCAGTTTTTTTTTGTATTACTGTTACGGGTGACGCTGGTTAGTTAGCTTGTTTTTTTTATACTGTCAGGGCACCCGCTATTTATTACCCAATAACGGTTTAACCCCCTGATCGCCCGGCGGGTGATATCAATTAGGTTTTAGGGTCAAATAAGGTCTGCGTCGCCCCAGGTTAGTGCCAGTACCGCAAACACCCACGCACAAAGCATACACCTCCCTTAAGCCCCATACACACGGTCGGACTTTTTCATGGATTCTGTCCGATCGGACAATGTTGTTGAAAAATCAGACCGTGTGTATGCACCATCGGACAGTGTTCGTCGGTTTGTCCGACGGACAAAGTCTTATCTCCTGCTGGAAAGATTTGCCGTCAACCCGGTCCGATCACACCAAACCCGATCGTGTGTACGGTTGTCCGACCGGACAAAGTGCTACGCATGCTCAGATCACATTACAAGACCAAAGCTATTGGCTACTAGCCTCTACGTAGTCCCGTCGTAGGCAACAAACGTCACCACGTTCAGAATGATCGGATTTTCCGACAACTTTGTCCGACCGTGTGTACGCAAAACCAACATCGGACAAAGTACGACGGACATGATCCGACGGACCTGGTCCGCGGATTGTCCGACCGTGTGTATGGGGCTTTAGTGGCACAGTATCTGAACAGATCAATATCTGATCTGATCAGATCTATACTAGCGTCCCAGCAGTTTAGGGTTCCAAAAAAAACCGCATTGTTAGCGGGATCAGCCCAGATACCTGCTAGCACCTGCGTTTTCCCCCTCCGCCCAGCCCAGCCCACCCAAGTGCAGTATCGATCGATCACTGTCACTTACAAAACACTAAGCACACATAACTGCAGCGTTCGCAGAGTCAGGCCTGATCCCTGCGATCGCTAGCAGTTTTTTTGTGGTAGCGTTTTGATTCAGTCGCTTCAGTCAGGAGCTTTTTTACCTGTGAAAAAAAAAATAGTTGTCGTTTTATTGTTCTCTCTCTCACTCTATTCTCTCTCTATTGTTGCTCTTTTTTTACTCCATTCTATTCTGCAATGTTTTATTATGTTTTATCATGTTTTATCATGCTTGCTTTTCAGGTATGTAATTTTGTTTACTGTGTTTTAGTGTTAAGCATTTTTTTGTTTTCAGGTGCGCCATTCAGTTGCAACGCGGATCTATTTATCTTGACAGCAACAGCGTTTGCTCCCACGATACATAAAGCCGCGACTCCAACGCTGTAGGAGGTGATTTCACCACCACAGTTAAAAAAAAGAGCATATATGCCGAAGCATGGGGGCAGCAGGGGGGGGGGGGGAGCGATTGGCTCCTAATGCCACGTACATACGGTCGAAATTCCGACCGTGTGTACACGGCATAACTTTTGCGGGAGGATGCCCCCATGCATCGGCATATATAAATGGTGCATGTATGCCCATCATTAGAAGTGGGTGGATGAAGGGAGGTATTCTAATGGTGGGCATACCCACCAATCAATCTCTTTTTTTCGTTCAGCCAAGAGGCTGCATGAAAAAAAAAAAGATTACAATATATGTCCAGTATGTTGCTGGACTTTGAATGGTTATACCAGAATGATGCCTGCAGGTTTAGGTATCATCTTGGTATCATTCTTTTCAGCCAGTGATCGGCTTTCATGTAAAAGCAATTCTAGCGGGTAATTAGCCTCTAGACTGCTTTTACAAGCAGTGGGAGGGAATGTCCCCCCTCCCGGATATAAACCGCGCCATTGGGAAATTGGGAAAGCATTTTATCACACCAATCTTGGTGTGGTCAGATGCTTTGAGGGCAGAGGAAAGATCTAGGGTCTAATAGACCCCACTTTTTTCAAAAAAAGAGTACCTGTCACTGCCTATTGCTATCATAGGGGATATTTACATTCCCTGAGATAACAATAAAAATCATAACAAAGAAAAAAAATGGAAGGAACAGTTTAAAAATAAAATAAAAAAGCTAAATAAATAAAAAAAAAAACAAAAAAAAAAAAAAAGCACCCCTGCCCCCCCTTCTCTTGCGCAAAGGCGTACACAAGCGTTGGTCTGGCGTCATATGTAAACAGCAATTGCACCATGCATGTGAGGTATCACCGCGAAGGTCAGATCGAGGGCAGTAATTTTAGCAGTAGACCTCCTCCGTGAATCTAATGTGGTATCATGTAAAGGCTTTTAAAGGCTTTTAAAAATGTATGTAGTTTGTCGCCACTGCGTGTTTGTGCGCAATTTTAAAGCATGTCGTGTTTGGTATCCATGTACTCGGCCTAAGATCATATTTTTTATTTCATCAAAAATTTGAGCAATATAGTGTGTTTTAGTGCATTAAAATAAAAAAAGTGTATTTTTTCCACAAAAAATGCGTTTGAAAAATCGCTGCGCAAATACTGTGTGGGAAAAAAAAATGCAACACCCACCATTTTAATCTGTAGGGCCTTTGCTTTAACATTATATATAGTGTTTGGGGGTTCAACGTAATTTTCTTGCAAAAAAAAAATATGTTTTCATGTAAACAAAAAGTGTCAGAAAGGGCTTTGTCTACAAGTGGTTAGAAGAGTGGGTGACGTGTGACATAGGCTTCTAAATGTTGTGCATAAAATGCCAGGACAGTTCAAACCCCCCCCCAAATGACCCCATTTTGGAAAGTAGACACCCCAAGCTATTTGATGAGAGCAATGTTGAGCCCATTAAATATTTTTTTTTTTTTGTCCCAAGAGATTGAATAATGAAAAAAAAAAAATATATATTTTTTTTTTACAAAAAGTTGTCACTAAATGATATATTGCTCAAACATGTCATGGGCATATGTAGAAATACACCCCAAAATACATTCTGTTGCTTCTCCTGAGTACGGGGATACCACATGTGTGGGACTTTTTGGGAGCCTAGCTGCGTACGGAACCCCAAAAACCAATCACCGCCTTCAGGCTTTCTAAGGGTGTAATTTTTGTATTTCACTTCTCACTGCCAATCACAGTTTCGGAGGCCATGGAATGCCCAGATGGCATAAAACCCCCCAAAATGACCCCATTTTGGAAAGTAGACACCCCAAGCTATTTGCTGAGAGGTATTGTGAGTATTTTGCAGATGTCGCTTTTTGTCACAAAGTTTTGAAAATTGAAAAAAGAAAAAAAATTTTTTTTTTTCTTTACTTTCTTCATTTTCAAAAACAAATGAGAGCTGTAAAATACTCACCATGCCTCTCAACAAATAGCTTGGGGTGTCTACTTTCCAAAATGGGGTCATTTGGGGGGGTTTTGTGCTATTTTGGCATTTTATGGCCTTCGAAACTGTGATAGGTAGTGAGGAGTGAAATCAAAAATTTGCACCCTTAGAAATCCTGAAGGCGGTGCTTGGGTTTCGGGGCCCCGTACGCGGCTAGGCTCCCAAAAAGTCCCACACATGTGGTATCCCCATACTCAGGAGAAGCAGCAAAATGTATTTTGGGGTGCAATTCCACATATAACTATGGCATGTGTGAGCAATATATCATTTAGTGACAACTTTTTGAAAAAAAAAAAAATCTTTTTTATTTTTGTCTTTATTCAATCACTTGGGACTAAAAAAAAAATATTCAATGGGCTCAACATGCCTCTCAGCAAATAGCTTGGGTGTCTACTTTCCAAAATGGGGTCATTTGGGGGGGTTTTGTACTTCTCTGCCATTTTAGCACCTCAAGAAATGAAATAGGCAGTCATAAATTAAAAGCGGTGTAAATTCCAGAAAATGTACTCTAGTTTGTAGACGCTATAACTTTTGCGCAAACCAATAAATATACGCTTATTGGCATTTTTTTTTACTAAAGACATGTGGCTGAATACATTTTGGCCCAAATGTTTGACTAAAATTGAGTTTATTAGATTTTTTTTTATAACAAAAAGTAGAAAATCTCTTTTTTTTTTCAAAATTTTCGCTCTTTTTCCGTTTATATCGCAAAAAATAAAAATCACAGAGGCAATCAAATACCATCAAAAGAAAGCTCTATTTGTGGGAAGAAAAGGACGCAAATTTCGTTTGGTTACAAAATTGCATGACCGCGCAATTACCAGTTAAAGTAGTGCAGTGCGAAATTGAAAAAAGACCTCTGGTCCTTTGGCTGCCAAATGGTCCGGGGCTGAAGTGGTTAATAAAACTTGTTTGATATACTTCACGATCGGGTCCCTCTCTCCACTTTTTCTCATTTGGCAATTATTTCGCCACCCACGGAGGGTGAGCCATCACTGCAGGATTGCGGTACACCCTGTATACCTTCAAGCGGAGGGCTATTTCTGGTGACACGGCTGTGGGGAAGTGGAGATTCGGATTGGGGACTGCCTTGCTTTGAGACAGATTGCACTGGGAACCATCCGGGGGATTGGAGAGCTGGAGACTGCCACAGTTGTTCCTTTAGATGCCCAGTTTGACCTTAAGAGAGGTGAGAGGCTAGAGAGCACCATTGATGAGCAGGCCCTCACTACCCAGCACCCCTCACGTTTGGAGAAAGGAAGAACCTTATATATATCTGTGTTATAGAGACTAATAGAGCTTTTCTTATGGGTGTCACTTCTATCACATTATCTCTTGTATGAACCACCTTACGGACTCGTTATATACTCACTGATTGATTGATTTATTGATCCATGCATCGTTTTTATGGTTTTTATATGTGATTGGAGATCTAGTGTTTTTATCACATCTACTCACTTTTATGATTTTTAATATTGACTGTATATATATTAAGTGTTTATTTATTATTTATTTTCCATTGTGTGCATATTTATGATTGATTCACCGCACTTAGTGTAATATCAGCCTCTGAGTCACGATTTAGTGACCACTGATTGGTTTTATTACACATTTATACAGCACTTTAATGTTTGATGCATTTAGAGCACTTTAATATTTGATGCACTTTAGCGCAAAAACACTGTTTATTTATTTATAGTCCAAACATAGCCAGAGTTCAGGAATCGGAACGGATAGTCAGACAAGCCAAACATCAGGGAGCCGGAGATGAGCGTAGTAAAACAGCAAGCAGGATCTGGAGCCAGAAGGGATGTCAGCCAAGCAAGTCTTTTAACAGGAATGCAGGAGAGCGTCTCTGTGATGTTGACCAAGGCGAAGGCAGAGATCCTCTGCCTGGACGGCTTAAGTAGGCAGGACTGACGAGCAGGATATCATCAACAGCTGTGTAACTGTGGAGAGATAGGAGCTGGCAATTAGCCGACAGCTGAGCGGCCGGCTCAGAGAAGGAAGGGCTGAGCCCAGCCCTGACACAGACCACAGTAACAAGAACCTGCCAGGACTTTTATCCCTTCACTAGGAACTGAAGTTGGGCTTTAAGTGTTGAGATCTCCCTAAAGGGTTAGTTCACTTTTGTTAAAAAACTGCCTATGCAGATAAGGTGTGCCTGTAGATTATACAAATTGTGCAGTTTTAGCTAAAGTTGAATAATATCTTTGCTGTAGGTATTGGCCCTTTACGTACCTCCTGACCCTGAGTGGAATATCCCACGGATGTTGCTAGTACGTTATTAAGTGAGGCTAAGTTGTTATTGCGCATCCTCACCTTGACAGGAGTGAGCTCTCAAATGCTGAGCTCAGAGCTACTGCATTAAGAGAGAGAAAAAATGTGAGGGAGTTTGAATCAGGGAAAAAGCTCACTCCTGGGATGTGGAGGTGATCGGTAACAACTAGGCCTAACTAAGCAAAATCCTAGCAAAATCCTGGGAGTATTACAGTCATGTTTAACAAAGTATGTAAAAGGCCTACACCTATATCAAGGGCAAAATTCAACTTTAGTCAGAGCAGCACAGTTTGTTTCTATTTACATATGCTCCTTATCTGCATTAGCAATAATTTTTTTTTGCAAAGGTGAACTAATCCTTTACACTGAACCTGTACAAATTGCTACTGTTCACCCATCAGTGAAAAATTCAATATGGGTATGAATGAGCATATGACTCTGCCTGTTCTCCCAAAATGCAGTGCTTGGCACCTCCGCAGCCAATTGCCAAGTCCAAGCACTGTGACATGGGGATAAGGAATGAATCCTAAAACCTGTGTAAACGAGATTAACTTGGGCTTTAACCACTTGCTTACTGGGCACTTAAACCCCCCTCCTTTCCAGACCAATTTTCAGCTTTCATCGCTGTCGCACTTTGAATGACAATTGCGCGGTCATACAACACTTTACCCAAATTACATTTTTTGTTAAATTTTTTTAAAAAGACCGATTTTTTTTAAATTTTGTGATAAAAATATAAAATGGGTAATTTTTGTCCATGATTGATGTACGCTGATGAGGCGGCAGTGACGAGCACTGATAGGTGGCAGTGATGGGCACTGATGGGTGGCAGTGATGGGCACTGATGGGTTACACTGATAGGCAGCACTTTTAGGTGGCACTGATTGGCAGCACTGGTGGGCATTGACAGGTGGCACTGGTGGGCATTGACAGATGGCACTTATGGGGATGGCAAGGTGGCACTTATGGGGATGGCAAGGTGGCACTTATGGCACTTATATAAAAAAAACGATCACCGAGCTTTTGTTTTTATCATGTGATCAGCTGTCCTTGGCTGGCAGCTGATCACATGGTAAGGGACTCGTATCGCTGATCACCCGAGTCTCAGTGACTCGGTGATCACAGCGCGCCCCGCGCGCGCCCTACAGGGTGCGCACAGGGAGCATGCAGAGGGGAGGCCATCATATGACGGCCTCCCGGGAATTGAGACCTGCGCTGTGGCCGTCATTCGGCCATAGCGCGGATGGCAAGTGGTTAAGGCTCCATTCACACCTCAGCGTTTTGTAGCTTGAAGCTTCCATACGCTGGAGAAGAAAACATTAAATTATTATCTATGGAGATTGTTCACATCTCCACTCCAAGTCGCCTGAAGCTTAAAAACTTTCTGGAGCTTTTTTTGTAGCTCGATTTAGGCAGATTTCAGCGTTTTTTTTGCATTTTTATTCCCATAGAAATCAATGGAAACGTGTCATTTTCACATTTTTGTTGCACGTACTTGCGCATTTTGTCATGCGTCGCCCTTGGTGTCTCCTTCCCCCCTCCTACTTCCTTTAAATCTAAATCCGAGAATTTTCCCTTGTTATCCACTAATCCCAATATTTGGGCATTTGTCCAACAAACATGTACGGCAATTAGGAATCTAGAGCAGACCTCTTTGGGTAAATCCAATTTGTCAGCTGCTGGCATTCAGGCCTTGAAATCCCTTCAGACCCATCCGGGTCTCAACACGGTATTTTACATTATGTCAACTGTACAACCATCAGTGTTGTGTACCTAGCTACATGTGTATGTGGTTCATTCTATGTAGGAAAAACGAAACAACCTTTTCAGGTTCGTGTTCGTGACCACATCAAACCTATGCTAAAACGCATCACAACAACGGCCATTAATAGGTATATTGGTCTGACACATAATGTTGATCCCCACTGCATCCGCTTTGCGGCGTTGGAACACGTTGCAATGCATGATAGAGGCGGTGGAATTGATGAAAAACTTCTACAATTAGAGACCAAATGGATACATAATCTCAATGCGATCCATTTTCCTGGACTCAATGAACACATTCGTTTCAAACCTTTCCTATAATTACCTTTCATGGTAAGACCTATTACTACTTTACAGTGTCCCCTGGGTAAGGGAATAGAACCCCCTAGCTTGGATGTTTCTCTTCTTTTTATCCTGTATTAGAATAGGATCTACCATAAGTACTATTGAAGCTCTGTTTCTTTCCTCAAGCCCTTTTCTGAATAGTCTCATGTGTGTGGCAGATGTTGGATTGAGCAATCTGGACCACCTATGTCGTATCTTTTTGACTAATGTATACAATACTGTCTATGTAGATTCATTATTACTATTTTGATAGCATTACATTTTTCACTTCATGCAACTATTGTAACATTAAGTGTATCATACTGCCTTCGTTATCTTTCTTTTGGTCCCATTTTTGCCATTTCTAATTATTGATACCCAACATAAAATCATTGCTGGACATTGTCCCCCTGGCGCATTCATGGCTGCCCTAGGCCCGCTGTGATGCCTTTTCCCACAGGAATTGTGCCTCCCGCGGGCCATGGGAGGCTATTCTGGTCCCCTTTCCCAAACAATTTGGGTTACACACTGACCCGTGACATGTACTTTTCTGGTTTGCCCCATCCCTATGATGTGATCTGAATGTACCTATGGCTATCTCTGCTGGTCGCCACCATTATTGGCTGTATGGACACCCAAGGGTTGGCTATTATTTCCAACCCATTCAAGCCCCTGCTTACAGCTGCATCCCATCATGTCCTTTTCCATCATGTGACACTTTGCTGGGTTATTTTTTCCATCCATTTTTGTCCGTCAGTATATTTCCCTTTATCTGGAACTTTGCTGACACAGCGTGACAGCTTTACCACGCATAGGCACTATTCCATCCTTATACCCATGCAGTACACCCTCCTTCCATTGGGGACTATGTGCTGTGCGCGCACCAGTCACAGGCACTATGGGAATTGTATGCTGAGATGCGCCCGACTGTAGTGCGCATGCGCGGGTGGCGCATTTGTCCGCTCACTGATCAGGAATGATTCTGATCAGGTGTGGGGGGTATATAAGCCCTGTCAGTCCACACTGGATTGTAATGGACTCAGGGGCATCGACTCTCTTGGCTTGTCTGTGTTTAAGGTCAGTTAATGGAAACTTTTCTCTACAAACTTTACCTGTTGAAACTTTTTATATTTTTGTTACTAAGCTCATACCGGTGTATCTTTTCACCCAGAAACCAACATCCAAGTTTCTTTCAGCCTGACCGGCTGACTCTTGTACCTGGACTTGGTTCAAAATACTTCCTTTGCTCTGTGGCGACATAATGTTTGTCAGCACATTGCTTTGGCTTTTGAGAGGTGAGCAATCCCTGTCTTTGCATTTAAATTATGTACTATGTGGCCTTTGAGAAACAATTCTCCAGTCACACTGCATGATATATATATATACCTATATATATATAGATATATATATATATTCTTTTTTTTTTTTCTAGACAATGCTGGGTCTGTTTAAAGCGGTTCTGCACTGGGTTTTTTTTTTTTTTTTTTTGGGGGAATATGCTAAGGGATAATAGGAAAATTGGGGGACTCACCTATTCCATCTTCATTCGTGATCGCCCGCACAGACTCCTGGGATCAATGACACCAGATCCCAGGAGACAGTGCGTCGTGACGAGGATCCCCGCACAGACCCCGCCCACCCCCGCAGAGACAGAGGACCGGAAGTCATCGATTACAAGGTAAGTGAAAAAAAAAAAAAAAAACACATTTCATTTAGTACTCTTTGCCTGATTTGGAAGGCAAAGAGATTTACTAAATAAAATGTGTGCAGAACCGCTTTAACATCGACTCTCTACCTTTATATCTATAACCACAGCATATATAGTTGATGCCCCACTATACACAAAAAATCTTTTTTTTGTCGGGTAAGCTTTTTGGAGGCTATGTTAGCCTAACTATGCTTAGTGAAATTAACCCCCTCTTCTCAGGAGTTAATTAAACTGTCTAAAATATTAACTCTTTCTTTTCATCAGGTCCTAAATACCTCCTGCAGCCAATACTCTGTGGTGACCATGCCCTGATTGCCCATTTGGTGCACTCTGGGATTTATTTTCTTACTAGATGGTACGTATTATGGGTACAGTTTGGTTCACATCTTAGGTCCCTCTCTTTTTTCTTGGGGCTGGGCCCTGTATTTGCTGTGCCATGGGGACAATGCCCAGCATAAATATACCTAAATTATGTGTACCATTAATGTTTTTCTACTTGCCTTATAGAAATAAATCTTTTCACGGTACAGATTACTCCTACGACCCCAAAGAAGCCAATGTTGGTCTATCATTTGTATATGTTACCTCTAGTTTGTATAGGCTGTGTACTATACCTGCCGAGTGTGATTTTCTCCTTATATCTCACACCAGCGGGTATTTTATATATATTTGTATATTTTCTAATAATAAACTATTTTTTTACTGAAACCCATGAGTGCTCTCTTGATACTTGGTACCGCAACAATCCCCTATTCTATCCTCACATATTTCCCTATAATTTTGTCATGCGTATTTGCAAGTTTTTTTGCTCAAATGTAAAAATTTAAAAAATAAAATAGTAATAATATATGACTAAATAAATGTAAAATAAATACAGAAATAACAAAAATCATCATAAATAATTAATAAATAAAATAAGTGAATAATATGTAATAATACATAAATAATAATAAACCCCCACCCTTAAAAAATATATAAATAAATTACTATTATTATTATTATTATTAATAATAATAATAGTAATAATAATAATAATAATACTAGTAAAATAATAATAATACATAAACACCCACCCCCCCAAAAAAATACATTAATATTACTATAATAATAATAACAATAATAATAATAATAATAATGTAATTATTTATTTATTTTGTGTTAGGGTTAGGGTGTTTAGCTATTTATTATGGTTATTATTGTTATTATTTTATTTTATTTTATTAAGTGTTATAGGTTTAAGCTAGGGGTTAATTATTTATTTATGTATTATTAATTAGTATTCAATTATTGAATTTATTTATTATTAATTATCTATGATTATTTTTATTTATTTGTGTACTTTTTACATTTATTTATTATTATATTATTAATCCTATTAGTATTATTAGTAGTAGTATTATTAACATCCTAACAAAAATTAAATACATAAATAATATATAACCATAACCCCTAATCCTAACCCTAACCCAATCTCCCCTTACCCTAATAAAAAAATAATAATAATAAATTAATAATAATATAAAAAAAATAAAAGCTAATGGAATAGCTAAAAAGGTTTAAATGCCCAGCAACAAATGATGCATCAGATAATAGTTTTCTCTATTGGCTAATAAAAACATGCCAAAGCTCCAAAAAGCTGTATAAAAATGTGCAAGTCGTACTTAAAATCGCGCCAATATTGCGTGAAAACACAGCAGAAAAATGCTCAAAGATGGTACGCTCAGGTGTGAATGCAGCCTCAGTGAACAGGTTGCTCTGTCTTCCATAAGCAAAGCAAAGTTTTACTTAAATTATGATTAAGAGCACAACTTTTTTTAGATTTGGATAGAGTAAGCTCCATGAGCAGGGCCCTCCTATTCCTTCTATATTGAACTGTAATTGTACTGTCCCCCTTTATATTGTACGGTGCTGTGCAAACTGTTGGAACTATATAAATCCTGTATATCAATAATAATAATAATATTAGAGTAGAGAGGGATTAGAATAAGTTTCAGGTTTTTTTTTTTTTTTTTTTTTTTTTTTTTTTTTTTTTTTTTTTTTTTTTTTTTTGTTGCCACTTCAGCGATATCTTTTGAGAGACTTAATTCAACTTGAGAGTTCATCTCTGTCCCTTCTCCTTTTCACATCATTGTGGCTTAATTCAATTTTTTTTTGGCAACTTTTTTTTTTTTTTTTTTTTTTTTTTTTTTTTTTCCCCCCCCATAGTGATATTATTTTATAATTAACATCAAGCTTTTACATTTATTTTTATTTGTTTCCCCCCACCATATTTTCCCCTTCCCCCTACTCCCCCCCCCCCCTCCCCCACCTCCCTCCCTTCCCTCACCCACCTCGGTCCTCTCTATCTATCAGTATGTTCCTATTCTGCCTTATATAATTTTCCTTTGCTCGTATTGATATTATTGATATTATTGCCTCAGTTCTTGCGCGTGGCTCCATGACTTTTTGAAGGTTCTCCAACTGTCCCATTTTCCTTTCAACCCTGTGTCTTTTTCCTCCACCTCCTCTCTCAAACTTTCCATCCTATAGGTTTCTTCTACTGCGTCTATCCAGTCCCAGATTTGTGGGCTGTCCAGTCCTTTCCAATTCTTAGGTATAAGTCGCTTCGCTGCGTTTAAGAGATGTGGTACTAGTGATTCCCTGTATTTCGCTATCCCTTCATCTGTTCCATGAAACAGGATAACCCACGGGTCATACTCCAGTGTCTTTTTAGTAATTTCTTTTACTAAGTCTATTATCTTTACCCAAAACGTTTTAATTTTCGGACATTGCCACCAGATGTGTGCCATAGTTCCAGCCTCCCCACATCCTCTCCAACAATCAGGGGATTTTCCCGTTTGGTATCTACTTACTTTATCTGGGGTCGCATACCAACCTGTTAAACACTTATAATTTACCTCTGCTGTCTTCATGTCTACCGCAGAGTTATGTGTCAGTTGCATTATTTTCCCTAATTTCAAAGTGCTTTTCTGTGTTCCTAATTCCCTTTGCCATTTGACAATGAATGGGGGGATCACCAGCTCGTCAGTCGTCATCAGTAATTTATATAATTTAGAAATTGTATTTCTTGTATTTTCTGCTGTGCATATCCGCTCCAGTTGTGTCAGATCTAGTTCTGATCTATTTGGTTGTGGTAACTTCTTTACAAACTGACCTAGCTGCTGATACCGCCATTCACTTATCACCATTAGCTCTTTCTTGTGTTCTAAGTCGTGTAGTGTTCTTAATTTTCCGTTCTCCATTATATCCCTTAATTGTGCCCTATCGTTTTTAATCCAATTACCCCCCGTTTTTTCGCTCCCTGGTGCAAACATTTCGTTATTTTTTAGCGCTATTAGAGGTGAATTAAAATCTCCGTTTAGGCTTTTGTAAACTTTATCCCAAATTCTAAAAGTGTTTTGTGTCAGTGCTAGAGTGTTTGATCCTATTCCTCTAAATTTTGGGGGGTTCCATATTATATCTTTCAAACGTGCATTACACAATGTGTTCTCTATGCTCACCCACCTTTTTTCCCTTGTGTCCCTTACCCACTCCACTACTCTGGATAGCACTATGGCATTATAGTAATGTTGAATATCAGGTATTCCTAAACCCCCTCTTTTTTTCTCCTGTTTTAATGTTAGAAAGGATATTCTAGGCTTTTTGTTTTTCCATATAAAATTCATCACTATGGTTTTGAGTTTCCTGAGGTATGTTTGTGATAGTGCGACGGGTAACATCTGAAATTTGTACGTTATTTTGGGGAGGAGGGTCATCTTTAAAATATTTATGCGTCCGATCCAGGATACTGGCTTATTAATAACTCTTTTACATTCTTGTTTGATTTCATCCAGAAGAGGTATATAATTAGTTTTATATATTTTATCAAGGGAGTTGGTTAGTTTTATGCCCAGATATTTGATTGTTTTTTGCCAGGGGAAGTGGAACTCTTTCTGTATGTCCTTTTTTTCCCTATTAGTCATATTTATATTCAAAATCTCTGATTTAGCTAAATTAATTTTAAAATTTGATAATTCTCCGTATTGTTTTAAAGTTATAAGTAGCTTCGGCAGGGTAGTCCTTGGGTGCCCGATGTAAAATAATACGTCATCCGCATAAGCGGCTATTTTATGCTCTTCCTCCCCTACCCAGATCCCTCTAATTTCTGAGTTATTTCTTATAGTGGCCAGGAGTGGTTCCACTGATATAATAAACAATAGGGGGGACAGGGGACACCCCTGTCTCGTCCCATTCTTCATCTCAAAGGGGGCGGATGACAAACCATTTATTGTCACTGAGGCTGTAGGGTACTGATACAACGACTGGATCCACCGGATCATTCTTGTTCCGAATCCCATTATTTCCAAGGTCTGTACCATGAGTCCCCAGTCTACCCTGTCGAAAGCTTTCTCAGCGTCGATCGACAGGAGTAGACCTGGGGACCCACTATCTTGTATCCTCTGTATTAGGAGAAGCGACCTTACCCCGTTGTCCCTCCCTTCCCTGCCAGAGACAAAACCCACTTGGTCCGGATGTATCAATTTGTTCATCAGGCCCTTAATCCGCCTTGCCAATATTTTAGCATAAAGTTTTATGTCCGTGTTTAATAGCGAGATCGGCCTATAACTAGAACAAATCGATACATCCTTTCCCTCTTTTGGTATAACCGTGATTTGGGCAGTCGCCGCCTCCCTACTTAGCCCATATTCCACTCCCAAGCCGTTAAAATAATGACATAATCTTGGAATCAGGATCTCCCCATATTTCTTATAGTAAGCGGTTGTAAACCCATCTGGTCCCGGACTTTTACCTGGCGCCGTATCTCTTAAAGCTTCTTTAATCTCTTCCTGAGTTATGGGTGTCTCTAACTCCTCCCTCTCCTCTTCTGTAATAGCTGGTAATTGTG